>PCFV01000061.1:0-79267 GCA_002812785.1 Phytophthora litchii | reverse complement strand
CGAAGCGTGCTAGAGCTAGGAAGATGCGCGAAGCGTGCTAGAGCTAGGAATGTAGCCTTTCATTGGTGGTGGGCTAAAGGATTCGGATCCCCGGGCGCCATACCCGAATTGCTGGTGGTACTCGTTCCCGAATAATTGCCCACTTAAGAAATGGAAAGACAAAACTACGGAATGCCGTGCAAGTACCCGTCGAGGGCTCTGCGAGATGGACAAATTGCCCGATGGCATCACATGCACGTATAATTACCGAATTCTCGGGTATGTGGCAATTGATGATGTCGTTGGGATCACGGCGATGACGAACAAAGCCAATACTGGTAAATACACCGACTTTGCTGCGTTTTGCGCAGATGGTGGTGTTGAGTTCAAGACCAACACCACAACTGGTAATTTGATTGAGAGCATCCCGTTCTGGGCTAACCCAAATGTGACATCGGCAAACGAAGAGCGGTCGCAAAAGTTGCTGACTGCTTATTCAAACCTGCTCACTGCAGGTGAATCGACCCAGGTTTCAAAGGAGATTGTTGGGTATATGAAATCCCTGCCAACAACGAGCCAACTCGCCACTGAGAACCCTCCGTGCTACAAGAATATCAAGGAGTGCGCTGAGGCGACTTACGGCTGCAAGCGTGATTTATACAGCCAACTTTGCACGGAATGTACTGCAACTGGCACCGGATGTGTAGTAGCACCGTCGGACTTTGTCTTCCTTCTGGACCAAACTTCAGGAAGCGACAGTAGTGGGTCAAACGTCAGCACGTCTGACCCAGCGTCATCTGGCGCTGCAAAGCTCGCGATGGCTGTCAGCGCACTGGCTGCTTCGTTCGGCCTTTCGTTCTTGATGGGCTAGATACGATTAAGTTCTTCTTGAACCGCTCCAAACAAGTTCAAAGGGATGGTATGCATATGCATATTTACTTGAATAGTCAATTAGCTACTACTTCAACAAGTACTGTTGAAGTGGACATGGCTACATAATAACATTAAACTATTGGTTATCTTTTCTACCAATCATACTTGAAAATAACATCGCTGTATTATCACTCCCAGCATGAAGCGCGGAAGAGTGGCGACCCGCTCGACGCGTCGTACGCTGCGACGGAAGAACGTAGTGGTGGACGAGGAAGACGAAGATGAGGCGGAAGATGTGAGTCAGGAGGAAGACGAGAAAGAAGAGGAAGAAGAAGAGGAGGAAGAGAAGACGCCTCCGCCAAAGTTGACACGTGCTCAAGCCAAGAAGCAGCAGGAGGCCAAGAAGAAGAACAAGAAGAATACGAGGAAGACGAAGAAGAAAGATGAAGAGCAAGAAGAAGAAGATGAAGAGGAAGAAGAAGAAGAAGAAGAGGAAGAAGAAGAGGCGGATGTCGACGAGAGACGAAGGGGAACCCGTGGACGTGGAATCAACAAACCGCAGCTGAGAGGCTCCAAACCTCCGCCTAGGAAGAAACAGAGACGCAAGATTATTGACACGGAGGATGAAGAAGAGGATGAAGAAGAGGATGAAGAGGAAGAAGAAGAAGAGGAGGAGGAAGAAGAGGAAGCAGAAGAAGGAGACGAAGAGGATGAAGAGGATGAAGAGGAAGAGGAGGATGAGGAGGAAGAGGAGCAGATAAAGCCTCGGGCCAGAAAGATGCAGACTCGGAAGGATGAAAGTAAGACGACACCAAGAGGGAAAACAAGAACCAGACCATCAACAGCAGAGAAGAAGCCGATAAAGAGAAGACAGTCACCGAAGAAGATTGAAGAAAGTGCAGAGAGCGAGGAAGAGGAGGTAAAAGAAGAAGAGAAGGAGGAAAATAGCGCCAAGAGTGAAGAAAAGGAGGAAGAAAAGTCGGCGAGTGAACCACTGTCCACTGCTACGACGCCATCATCGTCACCTGCGAAGCACAAGGGATTGTCGATTGATACGCTGATGAACAATGCTGATGAGGAAGATGACCATGAAGAGCAGGAAGATGTTGACATGACCCCGGCATCGGCGTCTGCATCGGATGCTGGAACAGATGCTGACGAAGTTCCAGGTCAACACTTTCGCGAGGCTCTCAGTGCAGCCAATTCCGAACCAAAATTGATGGAGGTACGAATCGGCTAACTCGCGTTCTGCTATAGGAGAAAAATAATGTCTGTACGTATGTTATGCACTCAGGTTTTGACTGAAGCATGTGGCCGGCTGATCCGAGAGGGTAAGTCTCCAAGTAGACTGTTTGCTGTGACTTTACTTGGCGTCGTTAAGGAAGACCCAAAGGTAAGATTACGAAAGCTATCGTTCACTGTTATGTCGTGATAGCTGACACTTTGGTGATCATGACTGTATTCCAGCGATTCAGCCACCCTGCGATACTCAAGTATTTGCTTCGCCTACTGCGATCGAAGCACTACGTAGGAATGAAGGACCCCTCTGACCACGGAAAGAAACAATCTACGGCCACTGCACTGGGATCAGGACACCTAGCGGGGTCGACAGAATACTTTCAGCTTTCACTTCCTGTCCTAGTGACAAACCTTCTGGTACAGATCTTGAAGGTGCGCGTGCTCTTGATACCGACTTTTATAGATGTTATTTGCCTGCTTGCTAATTTGATTATGCCGAATGTATACAGGATACTGATGAGTGGCCAGTTGACAGTGTCAAAGTGTTCTTGGATGATTCCCTTTACTCGAGAGTCTGGGTCGACCATGAGCTGAGTCAACTCTTTGTTCAAAACGTGAAGACGGTGCTGGACACGGACCGCAGCGATCAGCAGCCCATACTGCCTCTGGTTGGAAAACGTTTCCAGGGTGCTAATGTGATGAAGGAGATGACAGAGCTTATCACTAATCATATTAGATCACGCCTTGTCGAACTCGAGAAGGAGAGGCCCGGCAGCATGGGAGGCCCGTCCGGAGTTGGTGGCAATCACGCAGTAAGGAATATGATCATGACATTGACCGATTTTGCTAGCATTCCTCAAGTGCGAGTATTCGGTGCTGAGAACATGGAAGCATGGCTACAAAATCCGTCCGTTAAGGGCCCAGCTAAGGAGCTGCTGAACAAGATCGTTTCACTTTGCAAGTCAACTAGCTCCCAAGATATTACCATTGTGGACCTGCTACTGAAGTTGAAACTGAAGTCGACTATGTTCCAGCTCAAGGTTGAAGCCATCACGCATCTTGTGTGCAATCACCCTATGTATTTGAATCGTGCGTTGTCGATGTTTATTGCGCGAGAGCGACCCAACAATATGTCCAGAGACGTGGACAACATCAAGATGCTTCAGCACATTTTTCGTGCGTCGCGCTCAATGTCTGCTTCGTCTATCCTAGGCAGCCCCGATGATTTATTTTACCGTCGACCTATCGAACATCAAGGAACTCTTGCAAGTCGAGAACTGGCGCGTGTGTTCCGGGACATGGCCAGCATATCGGAGGTTGCTCCGGTTCTGAAGACCATCGTGCGCAAAATCCTGAAGCAGCTTACATTCGAACAGGTTGATATTAAGGCGCTATGTGTTGGAATCCTCGATAATGACGGCCATTGGGATGCTCTGGCTGGGGATGCGCGGGTTCTAGACTACATGGGACTTGTTACTGGTGTCGTGTGGTTGATATTGCTCATGCGAGGAGCGGCTGTGAAGAGCCTTCAGATTCAGCAGTCTAATGCTTCAAACCGTCAAAGCGCAGGATCGACTGCTCTTGGCTCGTCTGGCCTCAAGCATGGTGGAACACAAGCTATCCCCCGCCGAGGAGCCAATCCTCCTCTTCCAGTGTCTAGAACAAACAGACTTGGTCCTCAAAAGGGCAAACAATCATTGGGTAAACCGTCACTTTCGTCAAACCACATCTCAATTAGCAGTGGTGGGAGTACCCCAAGTGGCCATGGTCCAGGTGGAAGTACTGCAGGTAATGGAGGTGGTGTATCCTCGGATGGATCGAAAACAGTTAAAATCTCGGTGTGGGCCAAAGAGGAGCTGCAACAAGCGCTTGCTTTCGTGCAGCGCGAGGCAATAATTTGTTGTCGTGACGTCTTGAAACACTTCGGTCTCAACGGCGACTCACCCTTCGAGAAAATGCTCTATGAAAGCATCGTGAAGAAGCTACTTTTCCTAGATATCCCCTCGGACGTGCAGCCGACAGAACACGATCGGACATGCTTTCAGTCGACAAAGGAGGATATCCCTGTTCACGAAGACTCGCTCGAGCTTCTCACAACTTTGTATAATTCATGCAAAGCTGTTGACCGCATGGAAGCTTTGCGGACATTGGAGACTATTGTATTTCGTGGTGCCGAGGCTCATATGCGCCGTGAAGCGTTGTGGCGCCATCATGAAGATGATCTCGCGACATACGCTCAAAATGGTGGAGTGCTTGGAATTGAAGTGAAAAGCAACCAGTTTGTACAACAGCTTCTTAAACTTGCATTGGTACGTAAGCCTATACACTTGTCGTGGGCCTCTCCAGCTGCATGTTCACTCACTCACATGGTGCCTTTATGACAGTGGCAAGGCGGCGATGATAAGCAGGAACAAGAGTTTTGCCACTCAAGCCGCTTCTGGATTTGCTGCTCCATTCTATTGGTAACTAAATCACCAACTATAGTATTCTGCGGGTATATTTCTTACGGTCGATGTCGCCTTGTTACGAATGTTGTAGATTGTTGGATGCTTCAACCCCAACACTGTGGGCACGTTTTTGTGGGAGGGATTTCCAACGCTGCGGGGTTTAATGCAGATGGTCATCACTGGCCGGTACACGTTCCCAGCTATCAACGCTCCAGATCCATTGCTGCTTGGCAAACACAGGATTGCATTCCCAGACCTGATTCAAGGCAATCTGCAGTTGCGGGATTACGAGCAGCAGTTACTTCAACTTAACCAAGCCGATCCTTTGGTGGCAGGAGACCCCCTGATGCTGTTTGATGCGAATGGATTGGCACGCCAACCACCACCAGCGATTTTGGAGCATCTGCGAACTCTCGACCGCAAATTCAAACTTGGTATGCGCCTTCGACAGAGCCGAAAGAAGGACTTTCTCATGGAGATGGTTTCAGGAAACGATGACAAAAGTACTGTTCAGAATGCCAATGGTGCAACTAACAGTGTGTGGTGGATCGCTGACATCGTTTGTGAGGACTTCGACACTGTTCAATACCTGCCGTACGGCTGCTTGTGCCAGTTACTTCTTCTCGCAGTGCGCCCCAACAGCTCCAAGAAAGCTGTGGACTCGCAAGGTCAGGTGCCTCTAAACCAACCAGCTCTGACTCAAATTATCCCACGATTGCTCAACAAGCTGCGCGAGTATCTTGCTGATGAAAACGATAACTCGAGCGTGGCATCAAATGTTATACTGTACTACTTGGAGTGCTTGAACTCTCCTGAATTGTCGACGCGGCGAGTGGCAGCTCATATTCTTTATTTGCTGATCGCACCCCGCACCGTGGAAGAATTATCTGAAGAGATTCATCATGTTGTTGCCTCTTCTGGTCCCGAGAGCACCCTTAGCTTCTCGTGGCTACATGAACTGGCGAAATTGCCACACTGTAGCAGCATCCGAAGCAAAATTTTCCACTCTCTGGAGAATTTGCTTGAGCTAGAGGCATCAATTCCGTCGCTCCGCATGTGCGTGAAGGCACTCAACGAATTTGCAAAGGACAGTGGTGACGCAGCGACCAGTATTAACGAGCCGGGTATCGTAAAGAAAGATGATGATAGTAGTCATCCGAAGAAATCGGCCATCGAGCAATCACTTTTGTTGGCAGGAGCGTATGGACGTTTACTAGCTGGGCGTGACTTGGTGGCAACTATGTTACTGAAGGATCACGACATCTATGCTATTACTGTAGAGGTGATATGGCGAGCTATCGAGTCACAATTGGAAATTGCTCCACAGCTCAAGGCAACGTCTGGAATCAGCTTTTCAGACTGCAAAGTATTTTACGTGACGGACGGAGCGAACAATATCCGTGAGATCAAGCTACCACTCGCAATTATTCATGGTGCCATTCAAGTGCTTTGCTCCCCGCATGCACACAATGATCTATCGATAATGCCTTCGTCGGACAGCAACAGAATGAACACATGCTTGGTGAGGTTAACGCAAAGTTTGTTCCCGAAATCGACGTCAAACGCTGCCATTTTGTCTAGCACTGGTCTTATCGCTACGAAAGATTCACGTCTGTATCCTGATCAGTTGTTGACCAAGCTTGCGGCCGCAACTACTTCCACAACATCTCATCTTTGTGCTACTGCTGTCCGTGCCATGTCAAGCGAATCATTGTGGAATCTTCTCGAGCAGTCAGCCCTGAGCGAGCAATGCTTCGAGATGGCATTGCGTACAACTTTGGAAACAACTCAAAAAAATGAAAATAAGGCCGTTGCTAGTTTGCTTGCAGCAACAAAGGCGTCAGATGTCTCGGTTGCTGCGAATACCGTACTGATGCAGCTGAGTGCTTACGATACAGTCACATTCCTTTCGTCAGATGTGGCGGAGACTTTAAAACTACTACGTGAGTGGCTTCAGGAACGAAGCGGATCGGACAATAATATGGTTACTGACGAAGATGACGAGGAAGCGCTTCTGTTGTCAGAAGGATTCACAACATTCGAGATTCAAGAGACTGAGTCTAATACCACACCAATCATGACTTCGTTTTACACGGAACCGATGCGTGGAGTGATGAAAAAATCTAGTGCGACTAAACGCCAAGAGAGCTCAAGAACTGACATGGAAATTTTCAAGGATTTCTACTTTGACACGTCTCTCCTACCGAAAGTGAAAGGTGATCAGGATGCATCTGATGACAGCGTGCCATTGCTGAAGGGCTTAACGAAGGAGCTCAAAGGAAGCTCTAGCACAGGGTCTTTACCCAACGTGATCACTCCTGAAGATTTTGTCTATGCCGCCAGTCAAACATTGCGATTATCGTGCTCGAAGGACGAGATCTCTACTTCAGCTGACTTGTGGACGCTACACATGTCGTTACTGCACTTTGCACACTCGTGTTGCAACTCTGAAGCAGCTGCTGCTCAACTTGCTCGGGCGTTGCTTCTAGTTGTGAGCCACTTACCAACCTGCTCTAGTGCTGCTCACCGCCTCGAGTGCAGTGGATTTGTGCATCGTGCTCTGGACAACCTTAGAGAAGGTCTTCTTGGCTCGTATTCTGCTTCCGTCAACTTCATCCGTCAGCTATCTCTAGTTTCCACTGCCGAGGGACTCTACATGCTCAAAGATTCAACAGTAGCTTTTGATGTCTACACAGTACTGAATTTGGTGCTTCAGTTCATCCACGATATCATTGTGCGGTGGAAAGCCAAAGGTACTTCATTACGTTTGGATGCTATGACGTTGCACAGTCTGGTGGTACTTGTTAAAGAAGTGGGAGTACTACAGCATCTCCAAGACGAAGCCTCAAGAAAGACGTCTCGGTCATTCACCGCTGACATCTTGACGAGCATCGCGCGTGATCAAGTTGACGATGGTACGATGCTCAACCTGCTGGAACCAATCTTGACCGCGGACCCGCACCTTGGGAACCTTGGTGACGTCGTTGCGCTCCATGGTGATGTCAAGCGCGAACTTATTGGAGTATGTACACGTACTCGCTTCTTGAAATTGCTGATATATGCTTTTTACTAATGACTTTTGTGCTGACCTTAGGCCTTGTACTTCCAAAACCCCAAATTGGTAGCTGGGCTACTCGATGAGCTGAATCCAGACTGGGAGTCGCTCGTTAACTTCGATGCAGACCAGCAGCGGGAGTTGGATATTCGTGACCGTCGGCTATTGTCACAGGTGGACGACATTCTGCATGACCTGACACGTGATGGAAACGAAGTCATGGAGCGATTCCGAGAGTTGACTCGATGCCACCCCATGCTGGTACTATCGCGCTTTCCTCGGCAGCTCATGCAGCACTTCGGGACCGTATCACTGTCACAACTCTACCTCAACACGACGTTCTTCCAAAATGTACGTTCACGCGAATTCACGATGTCGCTGAAATTGTCTAACTTATGCTTTTTCTTAGATTCTCAATGCTATGCAGATTATGCGACCACACATTCGCCACAAGCAAAGCGTGTTGGAACCTTTTTGCCACTTCCTGTTTGAGATCCTGCGAGTGATAGCTGACCACCACGCTGTAGAGTTCCATCAGCTGATTTCCCACACTTGGGAGTTTTTCTATGACGCGCTGGAGACTGATTTCGATTTCGCTAGTGAGCTGATTTTCTCTTCGCCACATACCCTCCTTCTGGAAAACATCGTGAATATGTACGAGGCGCAACCTGAAACGGTGGCGTTCGGAGAAGTCATGGCCCAACGCCACAGTGAATGGAGTTTGCGGTCAACAATGGAATCTATTCGAGCACGGCGCAACAAACACCATTCAACGGCTAGTCAACAACAGCAAATTGAACAGTTGCTATCTCGCATTGAGAGCCAAGAGTCTATACTTGCGCCAGGTGGTAAGCCCTTGACAGAACGTACGGATATGACTACTATCACACAAGGACTACAAGCCATTGATTTCTTGTGTTCGAAGACAGACCAAGGTGCGGCGGTGGTGGCTTTGCTGCGACGCTGTGCAGTACCGGTAGCCTCGTTGCTGGTAACTGAGGCAGTGACGAAAGCTGTGATGGCTACGTTATGCCAAACGTTGCTGAGTCTGATGAAGTATGATTCCGTCTGTGTGGACAATGTCATGCGCCAGTATGTGCAGTGCCTCCGTACTGTTCGACCAGGTTTAAAGGAAGCTGCTGTGAATACCGTTCTTGAATTCTTGGTCTTTGCAGACGCATGTCAACGACGACAGATTCTGCAGCAGCTCTTCGATGACTCGAGCGAAATGGCTAAAAGTAAGCTTGGGATGTATCTAAAGAGCGCAGCATTCCGAACGACACTCCTTGTTGCATCTAAAACATCAACGTAGCCACAATTTGAATGAATTCGAATGCAATTCAACCTTCTAACATGGTTTAACTTAGTCTCTCTTCGTCGACTTAGCAGCGAAAGACTTCGACGTGGTTCCGATCACGACACTGGTAAGGATTCCAAAGAAGTGACCGAACAACGTGCCATATACACAAGTCAGTGGCCATTGCTACAACAATTTCGTACAGTTAAGTTAGCACAACCTACAGACTAGAAACGCAGTTGGATTTACCTGCCAAGGTCGATCCCAGTCCAATGGAATTGGTAGAGCACCAACATAAGCTCCAAGCATGGCACCGATCGATGAGCATACGAGATACAGCTCCTGAGTACTGTTCATACTTCACATCAACTCGTCAACACTCCAACATCGTAAATTCACCTGACTCCCATCTACCTGAGCTCCAGCAGCAGATCAAGCCACTTGCGTGGGGCACACCCCAAGTGGATGGCCAAAGGCATCGTCACACAGCTCGACAACAACACAGCTAGCAATAACGTTTGCTGCCATAAACTGCAACAAAATACTCAAAAAGTTTAGCTTTATACACCCACAAAGTACTTTGCCTATCTGCCACGTACTCAACAATGGAGGCCCCGAACATGACGACGGTCACATGAAACACCGCTGAACCCAGAATCAGACCCAAGATTCCTTGAGCAAATTGTTTAGGTAGAGACTGGTCTGTAGAGCGAAGAATCACCAGGTCCGAAGCTAATAAAATCCCCACGATCGCGGTCACCACAGGCATGAGGCCACTCAATACGCCATCTTCTAGGAACTGGTTAAACCTACAGACATTGGATTAGGAATTCTTTATTACAGTAATGGGATAAATCTTTTCTATTGCGCACAGAAGGACAGGGAGATAGCGAGTTAAAGCAGCAGGCAGCACGAGCTGAAGAGACTTGAGGAGCAACTCCATAACGAGACGACGATGGTGATTATGAAGGCACAAAAGTATATCTTGTTGCAGATATTCTAAGACTATCCAATACTTCCAGCATATTATTGGTTGAATACTTCGTAGAGGATTTTTATTAGTTGAAAATCATTGCAGCTTAGGATATCTACAGGTTATGTGAGACTTACATCGTCGGCATTTAGAGATTAGTCCTGGCCGCCATGGAAGAGAAGACCCCTGCAATGACATTAATGGCTGCGTGGCCCACAAGCTCCGCCGCTAACTTCTCGAAACTACCACAAGAGCCAGGAGTCAAAATGGTACCGTGTCCAAGACAACCACACGATCAAAGTAGAATGACACATTCTTGTTCATGGCAGATCGTGACTCCCAAAGCTTATTATGCTACACATGACACGATGCCGCCACCAAATCAAGGTTTGTGCATGATTGTTAGCAATGCAGAAACATTGTAAATGGAGACTAAATGTGCTATTTGTTTTTTCTCTAGTGATCATGATGACATCCACTCATAGCATTATGAAGGAACTATACCAAGCTGCAGACCGCAAAGTAAGTGGATGGCCATGTCTGCAAAAGGTTTCTTTTATTTATGCACAATTGTTTGTGTTCTGCTGTAGGTTACTGGCAAAAGAGGGAACGGAGATCAGACAAGTTCACGTCCGCCAAAACACCAAAGGATCTGCGAGTAAGAGGATCGTCAAAACGGTCGTGACTGGGCTAGCTAAACGTAGGAGGAAGACGCAAGTGATCCAGTAATTTATAGACGGTTGTGAACACAAAACTGGAGACGGAAGGAATGTGGTGAGGAAGCTCAGTCGCCAAAATCGCAGAGTGAATCCATGGCATGAGGAGAGAGAAGAGTGTCGGTCCAGTTGAGCAAATTGTTGATTTCCTCCTCGTCCACCGACTCGTCTAGATCGATATCAGCAACTTTGGAGGTGGTGGATACTCGAGGTGACATGACAGCAGTTTGCGGTGGGATGAGTGTATTCGATGTCTCTTCCGTCGAAATACTAAGATTGTGCAGTGGTGGCAGCGTCATTGGAGACGAAAAAATCTTGGGCTTTGCATCTTGTCCGAGCAACATCGTAGCACTCGCTGGAATAGCAGAATGGATGGGTGGCAATTTCGTCACTATGGGTGTTTCATCAGCGTTCTTAGTCTCCGGGTTAGCTTCGTGTGGTGTTTGTTCTGGTACGTCATGTTTTCCATTACCAGCATGTTTAATCCACGTAGCGAACATCTTCTTGCGCTTTTGTACCTGCTCCAATGACGTGAGTGGTGCCTTACCCTTCTTCTTCGGCTTCGGTGGCTTTGGTGCAACCCTGGACGAACTTTCATCGTGTGTATCCTGATTGTTCTCACCACGTAGATTTGAATGTCGATGTGAAACATCACCAGACTCCCTTGCACGACTGTAACTCGTTCTTGACCTTGCCAAACTCGATCTCACCGATGCACTCGACGCAGTCGATCGTGCCGATGGTGGTCTACTAGAGCACCGACTGCCAGCTTCTGAACTCAATTTACTCCGCGATCCATTCCTCGACCCCATACTCGAACTACCCGTTATCGACCCCATGCTCGAACCACTCGTCCTCGACTTAGGAGCTAGCAACGAAGGTAACTTCGCCATCAGCGGTTGCATGAGCTCTCGTATACGATCATCGTCTCCTGTAGGCAATTGACCTCGCAGTTGAGCTTCCCATTCCCGTCGCAGTCTCTGAATCGCATCCTCCTGGATCTTGGCCAGTCGATACTCCTGCCATGGTCCAATATACATGACTCTGACCTCACTCCCTCAATACACAGCACAACACCTCATCCTGTGCTATCAATACCATGCTAATCATTACGCCACCGCAATCGTACTTAGCACCCAGCATTCAAGGCCACATAAACCTGGCACAGGAAGGTCCTCATCCCGAACGGAGACCATGTCGGGACTTGTGCGGGTGCTGAAGGACAAGGCACCAGTGCTGGTATTCAGTAGCCTGTGTGCAGGTGCTGCTTATGCTGTATATTACGCGCACCACCAGCAAATCACCGAGAAGAAGGTGTGCCAATTGTCAATGTATCAATCCACTTGGTTCTTCGTCCACTGCACTTGGAGTCCATTGCTCAATGATTTTTTTGTCTTGTTACTACAGACAATGCGTCAGGGTGTGATCAATGACATCAGGCGGGACAGGATCAAGCAGCGGGAGATGCAGCAGGAACAGCAGTAAACGAGTTGCAACGTGGCAGGCACTATTGCTCGTCATTGCCAACTTTCAGTGATGTTTGAATGATCTCTAGAATGTTGACACACCGATGACGGTCGACGTAGTCGTACTTGAGCAGCATCTCATCCGCCCAGTATTGGAAAAACGCATCCATTTCTGCCGAGTCCACTGAAAACTGTTGTTGATCCCTTGAGTCGTCAGCAAAGGTAGTCGAGCTGAAGTTTCCTTGAAGCACCTTTTTGACGCGTTGAAGGAATAACTGCGACTCCATTTCAAAGGTTACTGAGATCTTGCAAGCGTACCAACACACTAGCAGCTCCAACAAGTACTGCAGTAAGCAACACACTTGATCGGTACTACAGATACGAAGTTGAGGTCGCGATAAGAACTTATCTAGCTCCTCGAAGAACGGATCAATCTCTTGGACGTGACTGAATTGCACAAAATCCGAGGATGTAGACAACTCTACAAGTTCCAGGGTTGTCAATGTACTGACGACCAGTTCTGTAGCTTGCTCGAAAACGCTTGTGTTTTCAGCAGTATGATGGTCGAGAGTGAGGTTGACCGCGACGAAAATTAGCTGCCAATTTGATGCAGAGTCTCGGATTCGTTCAGGTGATGCACCGCGACTCGGGGTTAATCCTAGGCGACGAAACAAAGCCACTTGTGAAGGAAGCAGCGCCAGTAATTGCATGTCTTCTTGACTTCGGACGATATTGGAAGTGACCCACGTAGTTAGCCACACCTTCAGCAAGTTGCATGTGACGTTTTCGAATTCTAGGTGCAAGTACAGATCGATCACATAGCTAGTGAATGTGCGCTCCCACCGTCTCATAGTTGGCGATAGTTCCTCCAAAAACGACTGCGAGTAAACCAATGCTCCAGCTAACCAACATGAAAATGGCATGAATAACTGAAATGAAGACTCCACCCTTGTGTGTGGTTCTTCCATTTCAGCGTCCCAAACATCTGACACACTCAACCGCAATGCACCAACACTCTTTTCATTGATGAGACGTTCCTGGATCCAGCGCGCGCCATGTTCTTGGATGGCCAGCCTTGAACTCTTTGACATTTTCAGCAGACCCAATATTTCTCCCTCAAAGAGCGGGGTGTCATCACCCTCACATGCCGTAGTTGTCGTGGTTGTAGGAGAAGCAATCGACAATAGCTGCAGCAGCTTTCCGGTGATCACTCGCACTCTGGCCTTAATCCCTTCTTCCACATCGACGTAGGCGCCAGCACTTCGGCTCGAACATGCAACCAGAGCTGTGTTGAGCAACGCAGTCAACCAATAAGCCTCGCGAAGCGCTTTCTCACCCTCACCAACTTTTTGAGTCAGTCCCTCCAGATTGGCGAGGACCAAGTCAGCTCGTAAAGCACCCTCACCAAATTCAGTTTTCAATATATACTCAAAGAAATGAGGGAGCCAGGTGACAGCAGACTTTTCATCAAATAGTAGAGTCGACCATGAAATCCCCCCTTCAAAGATAGTCGCAGACACCGCCACAAATCTTAAGGTATTCCTCTGATAAATGATCGCTTTGGCATGCCTAGCATGATTCTTGACATGCTCATCGTCGTCATCTTCATCTGGTGGGGTCAGAGCAGAAACCGACAGCGCCAGTCCTCGAAGCGGGGAATTTAATGTCTTCACCACGGCTTCAGGTAGTAGCATCCGGCTATTCTTTTGGGCGACCTTCGCTAAGTGGTCGAATGCTCCAGGAGAACGACACTTAACAATCGCTTTCGTCAACAAGGTCGTGAGAGTTTCGAGGTCTGGGAATACCGCTGCCGATAAGTACAAATGCAATGCCATTTCAACTCGAACAGCCGCTGGTAATGCCGATCTTGTTGTAGAATTCACAAGAGACTGACGCTCTTTGCTGTTTGATCTTCCAGCTTCCTTCACAAAAGCTTTCAAAGCGAAAACTAAATGAGCATCGAGTGGAGTCATAAGCAAATAGCGTAACCTTTCGAACTCGTCCGGAAACCATCGAATAAGCCTGGTACACAATACTGATAGTTCCAATCGGGATTCCTTTCCAGCAAAGGCTGTGCCATGCATCTCGACAAACGAGAACCATCGCTCTAGCTGTTGCCTCAATTCGCTCAAAGTCCCAACAGAATCTTTCATTTGCTCCATCAGCTGGCGGGTCTGGGCTAAATCAGCAAACTTTACTGCACGAAGGAGGCGCTGGAGCGCATTACTCGAATGCGATATCAGCTGTCCGTCAAACTCAAAACCTTCAAGTGATTCTGACTCGAATGTCTTCGAATGCTCCGTACCAGCTTTAACAGCAGAAAGCACATTGTAAAGGCGTGTTTCCAGAGTCTGCGGACAGTTTGGTGCGTTTTGTAGCACCTCTGCTGCAAATACTAGCGATTCACTGGCTTCTTGATGCACAACGTCATCTCTCTCGTAGCACTCTAAAAGTTCCGGCAGTATATCCAATTCAACCATGGCACGAAATCCCCATCTCTTGGTTCGAGTTGGCGGTTCCTTCATATGGGTACTTTGATAAACATCCCACGCCTCACAAAATCGCATTAGCGAAACCAGATAAAGTGACGTTGGTTCGCTTTCCTTTAACATAGCGTTGACAACGTGAATAATGGCAGTATACTGTTGCTGTCCACTCGTTCGTTTCTTCGGACTGGACTTGCTGGTTGACTTCATATAGCTAATCAAGGCTGGAAAGAGTAAGCTTTTCACACCTCGCTGATTAGCCTCGCTCGTAGAGCGCAAGCTTGTACTCGCTCGCACGAGCTGTGTGATGAGGTCCGAAATCCAGTCTTCTCCAAAGACGATCATCATCTGTGAGAGTACGTGACGAACAGCCGAGCGATCACTCTCCATCCTTACAAGCTGCCGCTGGATCGCTCCGCCACTTGATATTATCTCTCCGCCACTCGCAACAACTCCATACACGATACCACGACAATAACATTTAAATGCGTGCAAGAAGTGATCACAGTGACGCATTGTCAATTTTTCCCTGGCATCAAAATCAAGCACGCATTTTTCAAGAAAAAACCACCACGTGATTCCATCATGAGTTAACTCCTTCATCAAAGGCGTATTTCCCTGCTGGGCCATCACAACGTCCCAATACATTGAAAAGTTGCTGTTATACTGACCTTTGACTATAGGATCAGAAAATATCTCGTACAAAAAGTAGAGGAGTTCCAGCGGTGACGACCTACTCAATGTAGGAGACTTGTCCATTGCAGATGGTTCCGCTTCATGGCAAATGCTAGGAGAATCCAACAATTCGCTTAAATATAACTGTAAAATACGTTTTGCTGATGATGGTCCTGTACCGCGGGAGGTTGGCATTCGAGGGGAGGTCTCACTACAATCTGCTCTGGCGGTATTCCAGGCATGCGCAAACGCGGTGATAACACCGGATATATCAACAAATAAGGAGCGAATCATATCCTTCACAACTCGAAATCCTGGGAGGTGCATGGTTTTCGCCTTCATTTCAGGCAGCAGTACAATACTGACAAACACGTCTGCTTTCGAGCAGTGACAGATCACATCAGCTAGAGTGATATGTTTCACTTTCACCGTATTCTTATATTCTCGCTCCCAAATGTTCATCCACATCTTCTGAAATGCATTTGCCTTGTCTCCGAATTCTTCACTCGCCACTTCAGTCCGACAAATCCGTTCATACTCTACAACAGACGGCTCAACATCTTCCACGCTACTCATTGAAATCTCAATCCTTTTTCTCCTCCGACTTTTCTTCACCTTCGTCGTCAATCCAGTTATCGGTAACGATTCCCAAAACGCCGACAAAGCAACCATTGCCTGGTTTGTTGCATAGTTCTCTCCAGCCTTCTCCAATACCTTTGCAATCTGTTGCGTACACTCCACTAAAAAATCCCATCCTCCTAACTTCGACCGCAAAGACTCCACACTAGCCCCATCTCGACAAAATCCACAGCATTTCTTCACCTCTTCTCCATCATTCATTTTCTTATCACCTGATCTCGTCCTAGCTCTCTTTGTCGGTGGTTCACTCGATCCTCCATTTGCTGTGGTCTCTAAAACCTCTTCCAGCATCTTCTCACAGACTTCCTGAATCCAGCTCTGAATCTCCGCCTCCAGGCATTTTGTTCTTTGCACTCGTAACGCGAAACCAAGGAGTAACATTCTCAGCCTCAATGGCAACAGTCTCGCACCAATGGCACGCCGCAGAATCTCCAAACTCTCGAGATTTACCAATGTCTCCATCAATTCTGCTTCTCCGACTGTCAACAGCTTGCATTGAGCCAATTTTTGGCATAACGAAGTGAAACAAAGAGCTTTGTACTCAATGGAATCTTCACTTTGCTGAATAATGCTCCGCTTCTTTCGTTTACGAGGCGTTTGTGGCGTTTTAGCCATTTCTATCGCCACAGACCGGAACTCGACCAATAGGTGGCGCTTGAGCACCGGAAAGCGCTGTAGATAGCGCCAATCGGGTGGAGGTGCTTGCAGAAGTATGCACTCGCATAGTGGATGCGAGGAAGAGGCGCCTATGATGGCGCTAGGGTCCGTGAAGAGCGCGCGCACGCCGCGGTCCAGCGATGCCAAAGCTGCATCCATCTGCCCGCAACTTAATATTTCACAAAATGCAAGCCTTATGTTGCGTTTCTTAGAGCAACATTAAAAGGCAAGTTGAAGTGGATCAATGTGCTACTATCAGTATAACCGAATGCGAGTCATCCCTCCTCTTGCCGTCATGAAGACGAACGAGAAAGCTAGCATACTAGCATCTACGAAACCCAAACAGGTGAGGTACGAAAATGAAAACATATCTAGTGTCTTAGCCTAAGCACGCGACAATCAATCTTAACCAACCAGTTTCTAGGCGCGCCGAGGTCGTGCACCGCTTCAACCCCTCAAAAAGGCAACGAGGTTGCTAGCGAACACCCGACCATCCCATCAAACTAAGAACAGAACTATATGTGACCTTGCTTCCCTTCCCATGGTCCCTGTCTTCAACTTCGACAGAGCGTAGCGCTCGATACTTGGATAGCTAGCACAATGACCTGAGCAAGACAGCCAGAAGCTGTACTCGCTTAATACTGGTAACCACTGTTGCCGTACGGGTTGCTGCCCATGCTGCTCTGGCTACTAGCATACGGGTTCTGCTGCATGCCGCCCATGCCCATGTTCGGCTGCATTCCCATTCCCATGTTCATACCAGGAGCCATGCCCATACCGTACTGTGCCGAGGGGTCGTTGTACGCAGTGGGAGCGATCGCCAGCATTGGCTGCATGCCACCCATTCCATAGGCTGGGTCGAGCGTCTGCGCGTCTGTCTCCGGCTCTTGCTGCGTCTGTGTGCGCTCATCCAGCACCTTCACCTTGTCGTTCAGGTTCTTAACGAACTGAATCATGTAGGGCATGACGAAATCAACGTAACCGTGACGCCAGGAAAGCTCCAAAGCAACATCAGGCTTAATCAACTTGTAGCACGTGAACAGGGTAGCGCAGAAGCACTCCTTGTCGTGAACAGAAACGAAGAAACGCAGGATGTCCTCCGCAAGCTCTGGGTCATCCGAGTCACTGGCACAGTCGATGCAATCCTTGTACATCTTGTCGGCTTTTGACAGCTTGACTGACTGCGGGTAACGCTTGTTCTTACGGTACAGATAAGCTGCAATACGACGGAACTCCAACAGTTCGTGCTTCTCCAGCTTTTGTGCCAGCGAGATCTGGTCAAAGTTCTCGTACGCGTCCACAGAGTCACGAAGCGCCTGGTAGTCCTCATCATCAACAAGGATCTCGTTCAGGGCCTCATTGACAGCTGACAGGTTCTCCTTTTGCACGTCCTTCAAGTATTCCACCACGAGCGGCAGGTTCTTTGACTTACGCAGTTGGTGAACAACACGGGCGTGGTCCAGGTTAGGCGTTAGCACTTGCAGGAGGCGCGTCAGCTCAAGCGGGTGCTGCTCCAGATAGAAGTTAATCGCCTTGTAGTGAATCTCCTGGTTGCGGACCTTCTGGATGCAGTCCAGGAACAGGTCGTGGGAAAATGCAACTGGGTGATCAACCATCGTACGAACTGCATTGTCAAACTGACCGTCTTCCTTGTACAGGTACACCGCGTGGTCCCAGTGGAGACCCTTCTCACAGGCACGCAAAATCTTCGACACATTCATACGCGAGTGGAAGATTTTGATGTGCTCCATCAACTTCGACGGCAAGTACTTCGAGTACAGGATAGCCAACTCCGTAAAGATACCAGCGTGGGCGCCTTCGAGACCAAGGCCCTGTTCCATCAGCTTCAGCAGTTCCGTTGAGTGACCACGCTTCTCGTAGTGCAAAATCAACTCCTCAAGGTGGTCTGGGTGCACGATGATGTGCAAACCACAAAGACCAGCGAGACGGAACTCGTTTACGTCCACGCAGGCGTAGTTGACCTCCTTCCACGTACCCACAGAGTTTGCCTTCGTGGCGGCATCCACAGCCTCACGGAACTTGCCAAGACGCACATAACAAATGGCGAGCTTGGCATTGTTGTTGATGTTCTGGAACAGCAGTTTGGCAGCGTTGTACATACCTTCATCGTAGCAGCGCTCACCGATGTTCTGGATCTGCGCCACGTTGGGAGATGAAATAAACTCCTCTAGGTCTCCGTACTTCTCAGTCTTAGCGTACGCATAAATCAGCGAGGTGTCAAGGTACTGCTCCTTCACCGTGTTACGCGCCATCTTCAGGTACGGAATCAGCTCGTTGTAGTTGTTGATTCGCTCAGCAGCAGCAATCACATCCACATATGAGCTGGCGTCATTAGCCTTGATGAACGCCGACAAGGATTCGTGCACCTGACCTTGGTCCAACTGGGCCTTAGCCAAACGAGACCATACCTCAGACTCGTTGCATCGGTCAGCAAACTCGTAAGCACGCTCGTTATCCTTAATGTAGTCCAACAGCACACCGATAGCATCAACGTTGTGGTTCGTCTTCTTGTAGATAACGAAACCTTCCTCGTACAGCTGGTACTGCTCGCCCACGGCAATACGTGCGATTTCCGGACCGTCGAAGTTGTCAAGACGGTTCACGTAATCCATGACCTTCTCCTTACCAGCCTTGATAGCCGTCAGAATCAGCAAGTTCTGCAAGTTCTTGTTGTTCGAGAAGTCAGTGCCCTGCAGCACGATGCGCTCCAGCAACTCAATCAACTCGTTCGGCAGCTCAGCGTTCATAAACGCACGGACAGTGGTCGAGACTTCATCGGGGTTGGTCGTCTCAGGAAGTGCGGTTTGCACAACCTGGTCAATCAGAGCACGACGACTGGGAGACTCCGCCTCACCTTCCTCCTGCTTCACAAGCACCTTGCCCCACAGGTCCAGGTCTTGACGTTCCACCAGGTACCGGGCCAGATCCTTGAAAAGTCCGTTCTCCGTGGTCACACGGATAAGGTCATCATCGCACGCGCCGCCGGCACGACGGTACGCCAGGTAAGCGAGAGCCGGGTCCAGTTTCTCGCAGAACTTACCAACAACCTCCGAGTCGTAGAACTGGTTGTTGATCAGGAACTGCTGCGGGTCCTTGTTCAGCGTGATGTAAATCTTACCGATAGCGTTGTGCGTAGCCGTTTCCGTGTTGCCTTGAGCAACACGCGTTTCCAACCACGGCTGCAGTAGACGTAGGCGGTTGCGCTTCTCAACCTGCTCACACAGGTCGTCAACAGGGCATTGAGCGATCTGGTTCAGCAAGTTCTTGATGTAATCCTCGTTGCAATCCAGGTCCAACAACTTGCCGATGACAATGGGCGCCTTCTGCGGGCTCACCTTCGTCACGTACACATCAATGTACTTCATCAAGTTGTTCGAGTACAGGTACTGGGTAAGTTCCTCCACAAAGTCATAGCGATCGCACACGTGGATGAGAGGTCGGGGATCCTGTAACTTCGACTCCTTGAGGAACTCCTTCACCTTAACCGGGTCGTACACGGAAGAGTCGCGGCACACACGCTCCACCTCCTTAAACTGACCCATCTTCGTGGCAGCCTCAATATACTTGAAGTGAAGATCCGGTTCCTGTGAAAAGTTCACAATAGAGCCCAGGAAGAAGTACAGACCGTCGAACGATTTAAACTTCTCAAACACCTCCACGAGCTCCTTGCCGCCCAGCTGCTCAGCGTATTTAGTGGCAACCTGCACAACAATCTGGAGGTTCTGACGCATGTTGTGCGCCATGAGGGCGTTGATCAGCTCCATCGAAACCTCGCTTGTCAGGGTTCCGAAGAAAGTTACAATGAACTCGTGGTTGATAGCCTGGGTGTTCACAATCACACGCTTCAGGTCGGCCAGTTCCGTGTAGTGCTCAAGGGCACGCTGGAATAAGCCAGCCTTCTCGCACAAAGCAGCAATGCGCGGCCTGTCGTAATGCGTAAACATGTTGTTCGACAGAATAGCATCCGCCACTTGAGGTGAGCCGCCCAGTAAATTGATCTCTAGCAGACGCGTCTGCAGGTAGCCCTCCTCCGGGCGGTTGTTCTTTAGAGCCTCCAGTAGGAACGCGGTAGTCTCCTGAATGCGGTTCACCTGCATGAAAATGTCGACAACCGCGTTGACGTCCACCAGAGGGCCATTCTCCGCAACCGCCAACTTTTGAGCAAAGTCCAGAGCACCCTGGGGGTTAGCGCGCACCAGATTCTGCAGCATGAATGTGTAGTCACAGCGGTAGTTGGTCTGAACAGCGTACGCCACGATCTTGTCGAACTCGCCGCGCTGCACAAAGCAGTTAATCACCTTCTCCGGCACCTCAGCGCGCAGGTAGACTGACAAAGCCATTGTGGTATCGGATTGGGCAACAAGATCACCAAGTTCTTCTGAGCACTCCAGCTTGTCTTCGGACAGCCACTTTTGCAGCAGCTGGCCGCGACCCTGCAGCAGCACGGGGCGAGCCAACTCAATGGACTCCATCCTGTTCAACGTGCCCTTCTCAAGCAGGACACTGAAGTACTGCAGAATAGGCTGAGGTTGGCCAGGCTGAGCAGGCATATTCTGGAAACGCTGAATCGTTTGGGGCGTACGGAGAGCACCCTGTGGTGACGCGGCAGCAAGACGAGCTGCACCCTGAATATCATTCACACCCACGAGACGGTTGAACTCCGTGAAATACAGCTCTTCAGCACCCGGCAGGTCAAGACGCGTAGCCAAGGCCAAAGCGAGCTGTGAGTCACGCAAAGTGTTCACCACGTACGGCACCAACTTCGTCTTGTTGATCGCGAATTGCAGTAGCTGACCGCGACGAGTAATGCCGAGCATACCCTTAGACTTGGACTCCAGACACGTCACAAACGTCGTGTCCTGGGACACACGAGCACGGTACACAGGCTTGCCTGAGTGTGCGTCGAACAAGAAGAGATATCCCATCTTGGTAATCATGTAGACAATGTCGTCGCTAGGGCTCACCAGCATCGACACAGGGAAGTCAGCTTGGGCGTCAGCAGCAAAAGGAATAGGCTGTGGGGGGAGACGAAACACACCACCGGGTGCATCGCGGTCACGTCCCACCTCCATAATAAAGAGCTGCATGGGCTCTCCAGCGCCCTTAGTACCAGCAAACACCAACACCTGTGCGTCATCTGTTCTTCCTGGGGGTTTCATCTGGGCAAAAGCACCAGCGTGACCCTGCAGCACCTGGCTCACCTTCTTTTCCATAGAATAGAGCTGCATGTTGCCAGCAATGCGGCCTCCTTCACCTTGAGAAATACCAACAAGCAGCATCCACTGGTTATCAGCCGAAGCCTCGTAGCTAATAATTTGAGTGCCAGCGCTCAAATTAGCGTGGCGATCAAAGATCTTGGACGGAGGTGAGTCGCCCTCAATACTCCAGTGGAACACAGCGGAGGCCGTGACCAGTGCAATAGTATTCACGGAGATCCACCGCCAGAAGACCACAGCCTCGTTCATCAGGTGGCTCTTCATCTTGGCACGTAGCTCCATGTTGAAGATCTGCAGCTGGTTCTCTGCGCGCAGAGCGATGACCTTGCTCACGGGGTTCATGATGGCTGCCTCAGCATTGATAGGACGACGCTGCACCGTGTTGCCTGCTGCCATGTCTACAATCACCACGCTAGCTTGGCCGTTCACTTGCTCGCATACGCACACGAACTTGTCCGACTCCATCGTCGTCGTGCCAAACTTGACATAGTCCAGGTTTACACCTAGTGTGCTCAACTACAATAGAAAGAGCGTTAGTACCTCTTTATCCTGATGTTTCCCCTCTTTATCTTGAAGTTGCATCCAAAATTAGAGGGAAGTGACGTACATTGAGCACTTCCCCAAAGGTAATGGGGAGATCTTGCGCCATGTTGCCTCGGGTGTGTTACTACCGCTCACGTCCTGTTATTCGTGTCTCTGTGTGTCTTGTCGGACTGGCGGAGGGGGAAGGCCGCTCGTTACGCGCTCTCTCACTCGGCTGGGATCCTTTCGCTTCTTCCTCCGTTTCACGACTGTGGCCGGCCGCGCGGCTCCCCTGAGGGGGCGAAAAAATCTTACCCAAATCTAAGCGTTTAGACAGGCTTTCCGTTTCAAGCGCGCTTATGTCACGAAAAAGGAGGCGTCTACCCATTTTTATGGGAAAGGGTCTTCAACTTCGGTTCAAATAAACTGCATGAAAGATGACGCCCATTTTGGCCAAATATATACCCAAAATGCGAATGTCCGTGTTGCATGCTAAAGAGCAACCAATGCGTTTCATCAAGTATACATGTGCTCATGCTAATTGCAGAAGTATATATAGCACGTGAGAAGCATCTCAGGCTGAGACTCAACAGGAAACAACCAATGCTCATAAAGTTGCGCGGTAAGAATAACCGTCGTTGAAGCGGTTTAAGCGCGCTTATGTGCGCTATTTCAGCGAGTTTGAAAGGGGTAGCCATATCTGCTGCCACGTATGTCACGTCGAGGTAAAGTACAGTAAATTTTAGCATGAACGCTGAGTGAATTGGTTTCGTTAGCAGCTACTATGCTTGCCAACTGTTGAAATGGAGGTTGTTGTTATACACACGTGGATCTGCGAGGTGGCGAGGTTGAATCAACATTGTTGATACACTTGCATCGAACTGAAGAATTTCAGAATTTACGAGGTGAACTTGTCGGACATGGTGAGCGTAAGCCCCTCAGCAGCCATGTCGCGCAGGAACTCCTGCAACAGGAAAGCACAGCAAAGAAAGATCAGTTTCGACGCCAAGAAAGCACATTGAAAAGATAGTGTTCGTTACCTCGCCAGCCTTTTCAAAACCTGGCACTGGGGACGAGCAGTCTGTCAGGATCACCAAGTCGTGGCGTCTCTCCTTTGGCCACGCTGCCACTAAGTCGCGCACAGTGTAGTTTACACAGTGTGAGATGGCTTCTCCACACACGACCACTTTATCGGCGAGTTTTAGAGTATCCACCAGTGCTTGGTTCAAGCTGGAAAACATCACAATGTAAGCATTAAACACTCCGATTATCTTCACTTTGAAGAGGGCAATACCTTGTCGTCGTGTCGTAAGGCAGCTCGAACTCGGCCTTGAGCGCCGAGTAGTGCTCCGTGAACGAATTGCTGCCTTTCATGACATACTGCACTGGCTTGAGCGACATCTTGGTCCACTCCACCGCTGCAGTGTGTACATTCGGCACAATATTGTGTCCAGGTGAGCCAATGAGGCAGTGCTCGGGCCAGATGCATAGTGTGAATTTGCCGCTAGCCTCAAGCGCTGTCGTGTAGGCCAGCACATATTCCTTCAGACTGGGATCGCGTGGTCTCCACACTCCACCCGCCACATCCTTAGCTGTGATGAGCGTGAACGGCTCAGGCGACTTGCCCTCTGCGTCCTCCCAGAAGATCCCGTGTGCAATATGGTAGCGTTGGTGCGAGTCCAGTGTGAGTACGAGCTGCTTGAGCTGGCTTGTGTGCTTGCGGATGAACGTTGCAATACGGGCTGCGTCCTCGTTCGCCGTGGGGATCGCAAGTGATCCGCCGGGGTGGAAGTCCACCTGCTGGTCGATCACTAGCAGGCACAGTCCGCCTGAGGGGATTGCGCCGGCCACCTGCGCTGCTTGCGCTTCCAACGTCATGATCGATTTGCTGATACAGTTTCTGACTGTCGATGGCGATACCCAGAATGTAGCCATCTCAATGAGTCTATTGGGGGGAAGGAGTCTATTCACGACAATTCTGGGGGTTCTATAGTTTTGCAGTGCCGAAAGCAGGGGACGACTGCAAGTGCAGCATGACGTGGTGAGCGACGTACCGCAACATAAGCACTTCAACAGCCCGAAGCAGAACTCGCTTTACTGTGAATCCTCGTCGAAGTATCATGAGGAACACAATCACGTAGCCTAATGCTTGGATCTTGCGCTTCACCGGCCATGATGTCGGAGGAATGCTAGTTGCCAATTCATGCACCTTGGGGAAGATCTCGGGTGCCAATAAAGGCCATTTCAACGTGCCATCTTGCACGCTTTGCGCAAACCGAACCACCTCTGGAACATACGCTCGCCATGAACGTTTGTGTGGTGTCAAAGTATAGTTGACAACTGGCAATGGTACACGCGAAATAATGCCGGGCTCAATGCGACGAATCCGTTGGAAGTCAGTCATGGACGCACTGCCAAGAGTGAAGATGTCTAGTACGATGATACAGCAACGAGAACAACGTTTTAGTGCCCAAAACAAAACAATTCCAGTAGCGGGTAATGCGAACGGACCTAGTTCAGTCTCCTGCTTTGCCTTGACTAAAGCATCTCGAAATGCTTCGCAGCAACCTGCCAACAATACACTGAGCAAGAACGAAGTACCAGTCAGCATCTTTTACATAAAGTAGATACGGCACTGGTGCCATTATACGTACATGATGGAATCGCTACAGATCCAGGCATTGCTTTTCACATCAAGTGGCAACCTCGGAAGTGGTGTTGATCCGGTTACACGCTTGAGAACCAATCGTAGCATCAGTTGATACGCCCTACAACACCCACAGCTCGAATTCATCATTGCTGACCATCATAGTCATCGAATCTACCACTCACCTTGCAACATCATATTTACATCCGATCAACTGCCTGGCACACCGAAGAAACAGCTGCAGCTCTGACGCAGCCATTGGCACACGCAGCACCTGCATGGAATCCGTCAGATGAAAACACGGTACTCAAAATATCAGCATTCCAACGCACCACAGGCTGCCGTTGAGGCAGAAGGAGTCGCTCTAACGGCATCAGCTTGACGGACGGCATCCCAACGTGAAGAACCGTCCGTTCATCCAGCACGACCACCTACCACAGCCTCATCAGTATGGTATTCACTCCACGAAATCCTCCTCAACGTACAACATGGTCGTAGGCATTCTCCGTCAAATACCTCCCCACAGAATACACCAGCCCACTCGTCGTGATAAAAATCAAGTCACCTACAAAATAGCAACTAAAACTTAGCAAGCAGCTAAAAGCCGTCATCTAATACCGCAGCTGTACCTGGTTTCACCAGCTTGGCAGCCTCTCGCGCCGCATCCTGTGCCTCCTTTGGTGATCTGCGATCAGATGCATCAGCCACGCTTCAAACTTCCGTAATACACAAACCTTTACCGTTGAAACTCGTGCTCGTTGAATTGCAAACTATTAGGCGCCAATACTTGCGCCGCTGAGGTTGCCAATGCTGCCAGCGAGAAACTCGTTCGCTTCCCCTTCATGATCCACACTAACGTTGCATCGCAGATAGTATCGAAATGATTGCGCGCTTTGTCGATTATTCCATTTAGGGGTTTCACATACATGATGTAATCATTCCACATCTTTCGTCTTGTTTTCACTATGCCTCCATTCCTGCAGGAGGTCGGAACCGGCTCCCCAAGTCCCGTCATAGAGCGAAGAGGAGCAGTCTCCGTCTCGATTAAGCGCCAATATGGCGTTCTGGTGGCGGTATGGCGCTCTACATACAACCGCTCTACTACTGGGACAGACCGCAGCGCAGCGTCGTCTCGCTGATTCATCCGACAGCTACAACTTCATGTTCTACTTTGTCATTGGTGCGATGATGCTCACTTGCCTCATTTACAACATTTTCTTTAAACACAAGATGGAGGCCAACTTCCTACGACAACAGACGTTGCCTGAGACCATGTTGCGTCAAGATGTGATCGCTAGTGACCAAGACATGAACAATTTATGGGAGTGCGAAGTCTGTTCCTTCAAGAGCTACGACGCACACACGACGTGCATGCTATGCGGCACAGACAGGTCTTTCAAGATGCTCGACAAGACAGAGTCTTCTAGTGAACACAGCAATGCACCGTCCTCAGCTTCGTCCAGTACGAAATATGTGCTGTACATGGAGGAGAAGGAGAACCCGTTGACTCGCAGTGCAGTGAACCGTGCGACACCTTCGCGCTCTATCAGATCCAAGTCTTCAGCCAAGATTAACAGGGAATTCTTCAAGAGGAAACTCAGCGTGCTTAATTTAAGGCAACAATCGGCACGTCGTCGTCATGAGTGGTCGCGTGAACGCAACGACGATGGACAACTTATCTGGGTAAGGAAGAAGCACTACATGGACCGCAAAGCACTGAAGACTTTACGCAATCTTGACAGTTTGCGTAGTCAATCCTCAGCATCGCTGCGTGACTCCATCCTTTCGAATGGAAGTGTCAATTCGGTCGGAATTGTGTCTCGAATTGTGGTGTCGCCGAAGAACCCAACTGGGAGGTTGTCGCTTGAGACGGCAGAAGGAGCGATGGCTTCGCGCGGATCGGACAGCTCGGAGTTTTCGCAGGATGAACTGGAACAGGTCGGATCGCTGCCTTTTCAGCAGAAACATGCGTGGTTTGTACAGCACACAGCAGCTATGGAGGTACCATGGGAATACGGGCATTTGTTGCTTGAGATTGAACGTGACAATCTGCTCCATAATTCGTGCGAGCAACTACTGTGGGCGACTCCGGATCAGCTGCATCAATCGCTTCGAATCAAGTTTGCGAATGAGCCAGGTGTAGATGCAGGCGGATTAGTGCGCGAGTGGTTTACGCTGATGACGAAGGAAGTATTCGATGATACGACGGGCTTGTTTTACAGAAGCGGAAATGGTGATGGCCTCATGATCAACCCAGCGTCTGCTGAAGCCAGTGTTGACCACCTCATGGTAAGTTATGCGCTCATGCCGTGGAGTTCGTGTATGCTCACCTTATTTGTCTGTATGCTGCAGTACTACCAAGCTATCGGGAGATTTATCGGCAGAGCACTTTTCGAAGGCATTCTGATCGACGCACATTTGGCTCTACCGGTGTGCAAGCATATTCTCGGTATTCCCATTACGTTTTCGGATCTTGAATTTGTGGACAACGACTTGTACAAGAATTTGAAGTGGTTGCGCGACAACACTGGCGTGGAGTCGTTGGCGCTGGACTTCACGTACGTGGCTTTTGTGTGATGTGAATGATGTATCGTGTTTTGCTGAACTAACTGAGCATGTTGTGTTGCTATGATAGGGTTAATGTAGATCAAATGTCCGACAAGTCGAAGGTGGTGGACCTTGTCCCAAATGGCTCAAACATTCCTGTGACAGAAGAAAACAAGATGGAGTACATCAACCTACGCTTCAGATGGATAATTGCAACCAGCATATCTCAACAGCTTGGTTCATTGATGCAAGGACTCTTCTCTATTATTCCCAAAGAGCTGCTCTCCGTTTTCGACCACCAGGAGTTGGAGCTCTTGATTTGTGGAATCCCCGACATTGATGTACTAGACTGGAAGACTCACACTATTTATGTGGGGGAGCGTGACGAGCGGGCCATCGCCTGGTTCTGGAATAGCGTGCATGAGTTCTCGAATGAGCAGAAGGCGCGCTTATTGCAGTTTACGACTGGTTCGGCTCGTGTACCAGTGCAAGGTTTCAAGGCACTAACAATGAATGACGGACGCATCTGTCCGTTCGCGATCCAGTGCGTCAGTGTTGACGAGTGTTTGTATCCGCGAGCGCACACGTGCTTCAACCGGTATGGTTCATAGTCCACCAAGTTGATACTAGCAGGCAATGACGTAGTTATCTAATGTGGTTTGTGGTTTTCCTGCAGGATCGACTTGCCTCGATACGACACCGAGAAGGACTTGCGAATCGCGTTATCTCTCGTGATCCAAATGGAAGTAACCGGTTTCACGATCGAGTAAGCTGGTAGAAATTGCGTGTATTTACTGGAGAAGCAGGGCGCGTCGTCAGAAAGTAATCGATTCATAGCAGCGAGCAGCTTGCTTCTTATTTCAACTCCGTGCGTGGCAAAACCTTGATAAAAATATTTTTACGGATAAAAACTCCTGTCTCTTGGTGGAAGGACACGTTACGCTGGACTTGACTAACTGGATCAAGTGAAGCAAGTATGGGACCGAAGAAGGGGAAAGCCAAGAAGGAGAAGAAGGAGAAGAAGGGTAAGACCAGCAAAAAAGGAGCAGCTGAAGTGAACGACGCTGAGCGAGAGAATGAGGCGGAACGGATGGAGTTGGTGAAGCAAGCCAAAGCCCTGCTAGAACTCACACGAAAAGAAGAGCAAGCGTTTAACGAGTTCCAGCAGCAGAGGGAGAAGATCAATTACTTCTGGATCGTAGAGAAGAAGAACTTTGAGGATCGTAAGGCAGAGCTGCGCAATAAAGAACGAGAAAGACAAGATCTTGAAGAGAAACACCAAGTTGAGATCAAGGTACGCGACGGTATAGCGATTCGATAGGTACTGAAGTTGACATTAAAGTTGTTGAGTGAACCAGGTCTACAAGCAACGGGTAAAGCACTTGCTGTATGAACATCAGGACGAGATCACAAAGCTCAAGAAAGGTAGGTTTCCGATAAGATTATAGTAGAAGTTGTGGACTAACTTGATGCTGTGTCTAAAGAGATGGAGCAATCGCTGAAGTTGTCGCAAGATGACTATCGGGGCAATGAGCGTGAGCTGAAGACAGATAAACGGCGGCTAAAGTTCGACTTGAAAGAGATCGAACTATCACACCAGGACTATCTAAAGTCTCTGAAGCAGGAGCAAGATCGACGTATCACAGTGCTCCGACAAGAGTTTGAACGACATGCTAAAGAGTTACAGCAGAAATATGAACGTAAACGTAAGGCCTTCCGCGACGATCTGGAGGCACGTCGAAAGCATGATACGCAGAAAATTGAAGAGCGCAAGAATTTGCATATCGCGCAGCTTATGACAGCTCACGAGAAGGCATTTGGCGAGATCAAGAATTACTACAACGACATTACGCACAATAATTTGGATCTGATCAAATCACTAAAGGAAGAGGTGAGCGAGATGAAGAAGAAAGAAGCTCAAGACGAAAAGCTTATGTTTGAAATCTCTCAGGAGAATAAGCGGATGTCTGAACCCCTGAAGCGTGCTCTGCTGGATGTCGAAAAGCTGCGTAAAAATATTCGTGTATACCAAGAAGAGAAGGTGGAGTTGCGTACGGCCAAGGCGCAGTTGCTGGTATTGGAACAGGAATATGCTACACTGTCGTGGGAGTTTGAGGTCCTTCAGCAGCGTGCAGCGCAGGTGGCTCGTGAATTGGAAGAGCTTACAACACAGTTCCACAGCAGCATTTACGATGTACAGCAGAAGACAGGTCTCAAGAATCTGTTGCTCGAGAAAAAGATGGGTGCACTGACACAGCAGCTTGAACAAAAAGATGCTGAGTTGAACGAGGTTCTGCTTCATGCCAAGTTGGATCCTGCCATCGTAGATCGTGTGAAAGGCAGGCTTGAGGATATCATGGCTAATAAGGCTGAAGATCTTCGTGAACTGGAAGCTGAGATGGTGCAAGTCACAAAGTTACAGCACGAACTTGCCGCAGCTATGCAGCTCAAAATGAGCGAGTATGGTCTTCCACTCGACGAACTGGGATTCATGCCTCAGACCAGGTCTACAATTGATTCACGGGTATCTACTACCTCGAAGAAGAACACCAGTAACATGAACTTTAGTGGTGATGTAGCATCACCTGCTAGTGGGTCGCTCAAAGAAGCGCACTTGGCTCGAAAGCGAGCAGGAGCAAGTCACCTGAAGTCACCATCGTCTTTCAACGACCCAGCCAAAGTTCAGTAGGACGACCTTGTGTCTACCCGTACTACATATAGTGTTGTAACCATAACATTTACAACTCTTGCCAAAGTAAGCAACACGAAGCACATTCTTGATTCAAGATGAGATGTTGACTGCACTCGATATCGCTCGACAAAAACATCAATTGGAAAATCTGGCTAACAGCACATTGACAAACAAAACGCAATCTTGATGTGCAGGTCGTAGCTAGCTCAACCGTGTTGGAAGCACAAGGTAACACAGCTTAGCAACCCGCTCATCTAAATAGTCCAGCTTGATAGCCATGTCCCGCTCAAACCTCGCGAGCTGGGCGTTCAGTTGTTGAACTGTGTTCACAGTAGTCTGTAACGAAGCTGTAGGTGTTTCCATCATAGGTTGCTGTGTATTTCCACCCATAACGTGCATGTACGCATTCAAATCCATCGACGAAGGCACCAAAGTTGTCGCCACGGGTGGTACTGCTACTGTCAGTGTTGCCACAGAAAGCCCATTCATTCCACCGACAGTTTGAGCTGTAGAGGTTCCAGTAAAGAAATTTGGTGGTGTCGTTTCCTGGGAAGCTTGAGAATGTGCCACAGCCACATCTCCAGGTCGCGTCATGTCCATCGCCGGCACAAATTGCTCTGGTAATTGCTGTAATTCCTCTTCCGACAAGGATTTCATGCCATGAGCTTTCTTAAAGTGTCTCAACCAATTGGTAATAGCTTTGAACGACATGTGTGCGTCATCAGGAGAGTATTGCATGAACAGATCTGTTGTCTTCGTCGACAGAGCTTCAGCTGAGACTTGTCGTCCCAATTTCCTCTGTCGGATGATCCACCGATAAAGTTCCTGTTCCACCCCTGGATGGTACTCAGATGTGGCTTTAAGCGTCTTCCTCTTGAGTGTCGACATGTGCTTTGCATCAATACAGAAGGCCACAATGCGTTCCTTGTTCTTCTTAATGTCGCTGACCTGTTGGCGACTGATTCCGAACGCTCGAGCGATGGCAATGGGCTGTTCCCCGCCTTCAAGACGCTGTAGAACTTGTTGCTTATCGTGGATGGAGAGCACCACACGCTTGCGTTTCGTGCCGACATTACGAGAAGGAGGAAGGTCACTCGTGAGACCAAGTGCGTCAGTTGAAGAGGGCTCCGTGACGTCCACCGTCGCGAGGGCAAGCTGGTCGCTCATGAGATGGCTTCACTACGCTATACGACTGCGCGTTTCCGGACTCTTTGCGGATTGTTGTGGGAGAAGGAATGGTGGGGGAAGTGGTGTGGCGTACATGAATGTTGCTTACAATTTTCAAGATGCGAGAAAGCCGGATACAATCCATAAGTATACAGATATGAGGTGGTGCACACCACATGTTGCATCGAAAACCGACACAATCATGACGATGACCTCTCGATGGAGTTCCAGCACGTCTAGTGCAGCACTGCCCAGTGCTAATAGCAGTATGTGGAGTCGATAATGTGCTTACAGATGCATTGCATTTACTATTCGTGTTGGATGCAGTCTCGCAGGACTTGTTGCTGCTTGAGAAGAAGCGAAAGGACAAGGAAGAAGCGGTCCGCGACTTGAACAATGGTGGGAACTTGATCGTCATCGACCTGTGCGCAATGCTGACTGATGGTGTTGCAGCGCTGCTGGAGGAGACGCTCACAAAGCTGCGAGGCAAGGCGCAACAGCTTCAGAACGACAAGTGGATGTACCAAGACGTCCAGCTATGACCCGACCAAGCAGTTTTAATTAACAAGCAGTATCTAGCACCATTAGCTGTATTGTTTGTAGTTAACGTGACTAAATCGGAGAAGCAAACACTCACAGCAATGGGATGCAAGTTGACACTCTACATCAACCAGCTACCAAGTGGCTGGCGCATCGCTTGCTTCCTTTTGCAGGATCTCGCTCCTTCCGTTATTGCACACGGGCTATAAGCAAATTTACGCGCGCTTCTTCATCTCCTCGAACAGCGTCACACCAAGACGAGCAGGCGATCGCGTCACAGCGACACCAGCAGCCTCAAGCGCGGCGAACTTGCCAGCAGCCGTGCCCTTGCCGCCTGACACGATAGCGCCAGCGTGGCCCATACGACGTCCAGGAGGAGCGGTCGTGCCGGCAATGAAGCTCACCACGGGCTTGTTCGGGTCACCGTGAGCCATGAGCCACTCAGCAGCCTCCTCTTCGGCAGATCCACCGATCTCGCCCACCATGATGATGCCCTCAGTCTCAGGGTCGTTGGTGAAGCGCTCAAGGCAGTCAATGAAGTTGGTGCCGTTGAACGGGTCGCCACCAATGCCGATAACAGTGGACTGGCCCAGACCAAGCGCCGTAGTCTGTGCCACAGCCTCGTAAGTGAGGGTTCCAGAGCGGGACACAATGCCGACCTTGCCCTTTTGGTGGATGTAACCAGGCATAATGCCCATCTTGCACTCACCCGGCTTGATGATACCGGGGCAGTTGGGGCCGATGAGGCGAGTAGTGCTCTGGTTGCGCAGGTGCCACTTGACCTTGACCATATCCTGCTGCGGGATGCCCTCCGTGATGGCCACAACGAGGGGGATCTCAGCCTCAATGGCCTCAATGATGGATGCAGCGCAGAACGGAGGCGGCACGTAGATAACAGAGGCATCAGCGCCCGTCTCCTTCTTGGCCTCCACCACCGTGTTGAACACGGGCAGGCCCAGGTGCGTGGAGCCGCCCTTCTTGGGGGTCACACCGCCCACCATGTTGGTGCCATACTCGATGGCCTGCTGCGAGTGGAACGTGCCCTGTCATATCATAAATCACCGCCGGAAAATGTGTCAGAATGTTAGATTTTTTAACAAAATCCAACGATCTTTTGCGTCTAAGATACCTGCTTGCCGGTGAAGCCCTGGCAGATGACCTTGGTGTCCTTGTTGATCCACACCTTGGCAGACGCAGACATGCTGCGCGTGGCCTGTGCGGCCATCGTCTTGACGGGTGTACGGGCGAACATACTGAGCTGCGAACGGTCCGAGCGCCTGGAGTCCGAATTGCGAGTGGGGGGTCCGGCCACTCTCCGCCCGACGTTGGCGACTCGATTAAGTACGAGTAGAGCGTTTTCTACCCTGATCGAGTTAAATCGATCCGACTCACAAATTTTACGCTTAGTAAGTGCAAGTGTAAAGGTAAAGCTTGTGAACATGTCCACAACGTCTAGGGTTGAACTCAATTTTGCAAGCCTCAGGCAGTGACGTGTGGACGTGTTCGCTCGCCTCGTTTATTGTTTTTGGCGTCTGTCCATCATGTATTGTCCCTTTCATTGGTTTTGCCGCCTGAACTTGGGGATGGATTAGAGTTCTGCTAAACCTAGTCTAGAGCTCCCTTAAATCAAGGGTTCGCTGAACTCATTTTAGCACGCGTAGCAGTAGACAGCAAGAAACCAAGAAATAAGAGAGGAGCTACAAACTCTTGTCTTACCATGTTGCATGTTGCAGGAGTCGTGCAACGACACACATGGAGTCTTTACGATTCCTGGGGGACTGCAAATTCATTTCAATGACCGCCATCATGTCAAAACCCAATGGCACGATTGTTAACGTGATTGGCAGTGTGGGTTGTTACTAGTTGCCTGCTTGGGTATAGAATAGGGTTTCATGGGAATGTCAAATTAGGCAGCGACAATAGAAATGTGTGAGGGTGGCACCAGACCCTCAACTAGGTATAGCTACTGTTTCACGTTGTCGCCAGACGTCTGCGCCTGTAGAATTGCCTTGAGCACCATTGAGCCCCCTGGTATGTTGTCTAGCCAAAGTCAGAACTCCCACTTGTGATGGCATCCAGGAGCGTCATACCTCTTTTTGTGTTTTTGTCGCAATTCATCTCATCTCAGGCTGAGGATTGCAAAATGTTTAGCTCTAGATAACTCCCCAGCATCATCAGAATCTTGGTTTGAAATAAGCGTTCTCTGGACCCTAGGAATAGGCATTGCTAAATACGCTGCCTAGTTAGCAGTGGTCTGCTATCGCTCGTGCTGGCGAGTCAGGAGAAGTGACCGAAAAGCACAATGTAGCTCTGCAAGACACGTCGGATATCGAAGTGGAGTGTACACTCTGGCAACTTGCAAGTTCTGTTTGCCACTGGCAAGCAGAAGTTGACAAGATACGGCTGATTACCTCGGACGTGTGTTGTCGCTTGAAATGGCAAATGTAGGGAAGATTCGCTCGCAACAAACATGAAGACGTCAGTGACGATTTATCCAGCCATTCCACTCTGTTTCGAGATGGTGCACGCAACTTAGAATCGACACGGAATCGCTACTACGGGCAAATCTTCAAATACAAACTGTCAGTCCCCACCTAGCGCCGTCAACCATTCACCACACGCAACAGTTGGGTACTGCTCATAGTGTATGCTGACAGAACTTCTGCACAAGCCGTAACCTATTTCCTGTGTTAAACCCAGAGTAAGACCGCAGTTTTGCCTAAACCACTGAAAGGCACACTATTGACATCGTTGCAGTTGGCATGGGAATTCTTCGTTTACATCGTAGTGTTGGCTCTTTTAGTAGTGGCTGTTGCGAATCACGCGCTCGGAGCTATTCTGAATTTTGACAACCTCGTTGGGGATCTCGTGGCGCAGCCATAGTCGCAGCAGCCGCTCGCGCCGCTCCTCGTTGAGGTAGAGCGGGCGGCCTTTGCTCAGCTCGCGATTACGCTCGCCAAACTCCTCACCGTACTCGTCCACATAGAGGCTCCCAACATACGCCGCCAGCTTCCAGTACACGAGTAACACAGCGCCCTCCAGTACCAGCAGGAACATACCGCTGCCTCGTCCGCACTTCTTGGCATGAACTGTACACGCGCCAGGGTTGGCCTCGTCGGGATATCCACCCTTCTCCAGGTGGATCGACGGACAGGTATTGGCAGCGCAGAGAAGCATTCCACATAGCAGGCAGACAGCAGGACGCGCCGGGAACTGGTGGCACGAATGGCATCTGCGTTTCGCCAACTCAGAGTAAAATTTTACGTACGGCCGAGGCAGCGAACGGAGATACCTGGTGCGATCTGAGCCTGAGCAGAACACTGAAATGGTTGAGTGCATCGTGTGCAGGTCCCGGCTCAGCACAGCCGGCAGTACGAGCTTCGGAGTGCGATCCACGTTGGCAGTCGTGAGCCACTGCTGGAGCACGGCGTGCGGATCGCTCATTTCTTCGTATGCAGCCTTAAAACGATGCACCCACCCAAACACAAGTTGGGTGAGAGCAGCTTGTTCTCTGTTGTCTGCTGCTTCGTGAAGCTGTAAAGCGCTCAATTTCACAAATCCAACTGCAAGAACGTCTTCATCCGTAATAAATATTGGTTTCGAAGCCGTAGCGGTTCCAGCTCGATGATGTGACGTAGCTCGCACTGCCAACGACTGGATCATGAAGGTTGCCACCTTTGCAAGAGGAACAACCTCACATGCCACAACATTGAGAAGCTGGCGTTTGTCCGCAATTGGCTCCACTTCAAAGGCACCCTCGCATTTGCTCACGAGAGCCTCCAGAAGTTGCTCTAATTGTTGTCCCACAACGACTTCACGGTTTATATGGGTTTCTCCGTTACGGTCGACAGAGTTTGAACTTTTATCAGAAAAGCAAGCAATAAAAGTTGCCACATTTTTCTCCGAGAGCGCGAGATTATCTGCCATTGAGTTGGTGAACTCCTCTTTCCGTGTGATTGCGTACCACAGTAGGGTTTGTACGAGGCGTGCAAGCACGACGAGTCGAGCAATAAAGACAGCATCTTCCTCATTTCTCGCCAACAGCAGGCCCTTCATCAGCACGCTTCCCAAATGATTAAGTAACAACGGTTTTTGGGGCCATCGCACCTTCCCCCATTGACTCTGTTTGCGCGTTTGAGTTTGTGTACTAGGATGTTCGCTCTCAAGAACGACAGTTCCATCAGGAAGGACATCAGATCCACCATAGAATAGCAAGTGCAGGATTTTCGCGTACAAATTGGGTGGTGCCACTGAAGAATTAGCAGGGGCGCGCGTGCTGGCATGCTTCAACATCAACGGTAAAAAGCGCATTGCTTCAAGGAACAGATGCTCTCGCAATTGATCCGTGTCATGCGTGTCGAGAAAAGAGCAAAGCAACGTGTGAAAAAGCGCATTGCAACCAGAGGTAGTATAGCGTTCCGGTTGTGACTTTTGCATTGCCCCGCATGCCACCTTGTGAACTGCCATGCAGAGCGACGATAAACCGTCCTCTAACCATTTGTTCAGCTGTTGTGTATCGCTAGGATCATCACTTGACGAAATAGAACTAGCTTCAGGCTTCTGTTCCAAAAGCAATGCAATCGGTTCCTCACTGCCATCAGTGGAACTATTCATGTCAGAACCTGGTACCTTCTGCACCTGGGTATCCCTTCCGACAACATGCTCCAACCAACGAAACATCTCTAACTGCGATATCGTAGCCATGTCTCTCTCACCAGACCCATTGCCTGATATCCTGCGCTGCATAGCTGGGAGATATTTGATTATTTCGTCGGTTGTCGTTGGGATCAGAACGTTGGATATTGATTTGCACAAAGGGCACAAAAACTCCTTCTTGGTGACATCAACCGCATTAAGTGCATGGCGATGGTGTCCACCGGTAATTGCACGTTGGAATTGGGATGTATGGTATGACTCCCAACACGTGTGATGTACTGAATGGCCACATAGGCGCACATGGACGGGTATATCTTCACCAACGTGCATCTCGTCCAAGGGTGTACTCAGGAAGTGGCCATGCGAACCACCGTTTAGTCGAGACAGAACAGGTGAGCACTGTGCAAAGCCAACATAGCACATAAAACTGTTCTCCGAGTTCACCGAGTGGCACATAGCACATTCGACAGCAGGCACATCGTCACTCATAGTACTTTCGGTTTCATCCATCTCGACGTCACTCTCATCAACAGCGTCAGGTCCACTGTGAGCATGCTTTTCACGTTCAACATCCACACTAGGCTCTTCTTCGCCGACTACTTCAGTTTCGTTCGCCATAGCTTTAATCTGTTCAGCAAAAGCTGCTTGACGCTGCTGCATCTGTCGTATTGCGCGCATTTGAGCTTCTTTGCGCCTTTGCGCCAAGGCCAATTTGCGTGCAGCTTCATCACGCGATTCTTGTTCGGTCACTTGATGTTGTTCAACGACACTTCGGCATTCAGGGCTAATGCGAGACAGGCGATGCAGGAGCCAATCAATCCCACGACCAATTTCATGTTTTTGATCACCATCCAATTTCGTCATGCTTGCACTTCCACCATGGCTAGACCACGGGTTTAACTTCAACAGTAGATACAAAATCGCACAACGTGGCTCCGCTTCTGAGTACATGCTGGATTGTTCCTGTGGAATCCACTCAATAAAGCTATCTGCTATCCGAGAAGCTCGCTCAAGTTCAAAGTGTTCCGCGTCTGAAGCAGGAACCATCGTCTGGAAGTAGCGAACGTCTTCCACCACGTACAACTGGATCGTGAATAAGTGCACAGCCCGCGATAGGACGCTATGGCTACTATGGGCATCAGTTGTAGCACGCCACAACGATTCGTACACCAATCTCCGCACGTCTTCGTGCAAAATTGAGATTCGAGACAACCGAAAGCCTAGCGGACAGGGCAAGAACATGTTCACCATTGGATAATCTAGCCAAGTCGAGTGGGTGTTGTTTGGACTGCCATCTGCTTGCTCTTGCTCTCGCTTCTTCGACGAGCGGAGGCGATGCTGGAACCAATTTTCATGAGCTGACTCATGTTGTTTGCGAGTAAGATGCACAAACGTTGGGTTATACTCTGCATAAAGCTCCGGTTTCAACCGATACTGGAATTTACCCCCGCCTGGTGTAGGTGCGTCCCCAGAGGATGACGAAAAAACCGCCTCCACACACACTTCCTTCAAGATTTGATCGAGAATGGGACCTCCAGAAAAGTTGGTCGGAAACAGGTTTTCGCGGCTCATGAAAAACTCGTTAGCAATCTTGGACAAGTCACTGTGAGCGCATGGTCCGACACACAGACGCTGAACAATTTCACGGCGCAAATACGGTATCAAGCTACGCATTGCGTCGCCATCGGTAACCTTCGGTGGTAATTCAGATGCAAGCTGCGACAGCAGTGCTAGACACTCGGTCACCATTAGCTCTGCCTCCTTTGCATCGGAGCTTTGTGCAGCTTCATACCACTCTTCAACGTCAAAGCGATCCATGATTGATGCCATAACCCAATCGACACCCAATAACTGAAAACTAAACTGCAGTAGCAGCAGGTCAAGATCACGGAACCGAGCACAGAATGGTGGTTCGCCGTAGTTCATACTATGGTTGATCACCGACATCCCATTGCGCACCCACAAACCCGAGTGGACCTGAGCATCCCACACGATTGCTTGTAGCACGGGCTCTATGAGATGCACACGATGCCAAAAGCCAATAGGGCTCTCAGCATCGTGAATCCACACCGATTCTTCGTCATCCAATACTCTGCTCTGAACCATAGCCAGGAAAATGTCTAAGCCGTTTGCAGAGTCACTTAACGCACGTATTAATTGCGATAGCGTGCGCTGCAGCGGGAAATGACATGACACCGCTGTCTCAATTTGATCTGCACGAAGAGTATCACCGACGTGGTAGTCCGGAGGAGGAAAATACTTGCCAGCCGACGCTAACCAGAAGTAATAGGCTTCTAATATAGGTTTGGCCAGCTTTGCAATCAGATGCCGTGAAGCCTCTGCGGAGCGAATTGCCTCAGGTCCTCCAGCAGTCTTAAAAGCATTTGATACAACCCACGAAGACACGTCTGAAGTTGTTGACACAAACTCCACAGTAACAACCCACCCACGCGACTCCATCTCTACGTGATCTCCAAATCGTCGGACTTCGGAGCATGCACCTTGGATGTAAGCTAGATAAAGCAAAAATCGAGCCAAGCGAGACCCTCCTTTTTCCAGCACAAAACTTTCAGAAATTCCCTCGATTTGCAGGACGTAGCGCAAATCCAGCAAGCCCGACATGTAGCGGCGACACACAAAGACTGGAGACGTAACATATAGCTCGAAGCGACCAGTAAGCTCTGTTTCAGGGGGCAAACTTAGGAATGGTGACATCTCCTTTTGGTGCCTGATACGATACCCTGCTCGTTCGGCTTCAAGGACTAAAGCACTCACATTGACGTCTCGTAACGTTGATCCTTGTGAACGCTGGATTCCCATAGCGAAGACATCCCACACGTCTAGATCTCGGTTGTGATCTGGATGCAGCACGTGCATCATGCTATTCCAGGTATCTTCGAATGGAATATCGACGAAATCTGTTTTCTCCTTCTTGCGCAAAGTTTCAAGCACGGAGTTTACCAGTACATCCAGCAAATCATACTCAGCAACCAATTTTTTCACAAAAGTTGCTCGGTTGAAGAATTGCACACTGAATGCTAATATTGTAGCGGTCGAACTGCCCACTCCCGCGGCGAACTCTCGATACAGCTGGCGGTATGACGACGTAAATGAGATTGCGAACGCTTGTTTGAAAAGGGGGTCGGCCAGGAGAGCCATTAGTAGGCTGTGAAGAGCATCGCTCTCAGTTTTAGGTAGGAATGAGTCGGCCATTATAACAGCCCGAAGCATCGGGTAATCATCTGCTTCATCGACTTCCATGCTGTTCTCACTGTGCTCTAAACTCTCGACAGCACACATCTACAGATCAAGACGCCCACATTAGTTGTATTGTAGACAATCATAAGTATCAGCGGCACTAAGGCGTACCTTTTCACAAATCAGACGACAAACACCGTCCGAAAGGTTTGCAAGAGAAGCAAGCCATTGAAGCAACGAGTTGATCAAAGGCACCCTTGCTTTATATTGGCAAGATACAATAGATGTCACAATACCGTGCTTATGCAATGAAGCTCCAAGCTCCAGTACATCTTCACGAGAAGCCTTGGCACGCACAATGCTTTGCTTCTGTGACGACGTCTCTCCGACAATCTTCAACATTTGATACTAATACGAAGCAAGCAAACAATAATCTTATCAGGTCCACGGACCACACTCGACAAAAAAACGGATAAATCTCACGTACGGCAATGGCGGGGTGGGCCTTATTCAGCGCATTTGCAAACTCCTGTGATGTCTGCAACTCGTTGTAATGCACAATTACCGAGTATCTTTTATCCGGCACTTCACTTCCCAATTTGTCCCGTACCACTTCCAAATCATCTTCATTAATCACCGAGCCGAATCGCGCTTCTTTTACAGAATCCAGCACCAATTTCATCACTTCTCCAATACATTCACGAGAATTTGCCAACAGATCTGGCGGCAAAAAGCTCAAAGGATCTGCATCTTGTGCTCCCTACAACAACAGCCCACAATCAGATCTCCATCTCTCACTTCCCTCTCTCCTAAATCTACCTTATGTCGAGTACAGAAGCCTTCTGGAGCCCACGCTTCGGTATCTCCACAGTCACAACAGCCTCCACTGTGTGTATAATAGAAAAACACTTCATGGTCCTCATGATCACTAGAGATGAAGCAGTCATTGCACATCACACACGTCTCGTCCACCTACAATGCAACAGTTTCATCCTGGTGAGCCTAAGTTCCCGTCTCATCCTGCAAGATCCTGTCCTAACCTGGCACACTTTGCAGTTCCACGCGATATCTCCTGGCTTAAACTCGTATGCACACATGCGTTTGGGCAGTTTCTCCAGAGCTTCGCGACTCTCAGCGTCCAATACACAGGCCTGTAGCTCTCCTAGCAGCCGTCTCTCTTCTCCCTCGTGCTCCTTCTCGCCCCAGGACGCGCTGGCCAGCATCTCGTCCAGCAGAGCGCGCACTTTGGCCTGCGGACCGCTTCTGATCTGGTCTTGGTCCTGCGCGTCCTGCTCCTGCGCGTCCTGCTCCTCGAGACTGTGACGCCGCGTCATGGACGCCCCGCGGTGGTCGATGACGCTGCGCGCGCGTGCGAACAGATCCATAGTGTCCCCCTCCCTCTAGGTCCTAGACTTTAGGAGCCTTGTGCGGTCGACTCCGCGAGAAATTTTAGGACTGACTTGTCTGAGGTTCACTATGCTACGTAATTGCGCTGATTGTGTAAGCCACACTATCTTTACGTGATGACTAATATTGATGTGGTGGACACGAAATACGTGACAAGTGTCACAGATGTGTGGTGGACGTGAGATTATGCTTGACACATGGCTACATTTGTGTCATAGTTGCAGTTGAAGAGCTACTTCTTGTGGGTCAAGTCCTTTTCGAGATGGCGGTTGCGGATAACGAGCTCATCGTTGTCTTGTGTGAGTTGTGCAACTTTCATCTTGCTCTCAATGAGTTCGCCTTGGAAGTAGTCGAGTTCTTGCTGTAGAGCCACCACCTTGGAGCTCAGCTCGGCCGACAGATTCTCGGTCTGCTGCACTTGCTCCTGCAAGCGCGTGAGCAATTCTTCACGTGCCATACTCTCGGAGCTCAGACGCTGGTCATGGTCCACTGAAATGCGGCGGTTCGTCTCGGTTGCCTCTTGCAGTTGCAGCTCGTGTTTGTGTGATTCGCTCTCGATCTGCGTCTTTGTCGCATGCAGAGTCTTCAGCTCTTCGCGCAGCGCGTCCGCCTCCCGCTTCACCTCTTCCACTTGGGCCTGCAACTCGGTTGCCTTCGCATCGCCTTCGGCTTCTGACCGGGCTAACCGGAATTCGAGCTCCTCGACGCGAGCTTGCAGTCGTTCGTTCTCAGTCTTCACGTCTTCCCACTGACGTTCGAGAGCTTGGTGCTTTGCTGTAGCCTCTTCAAGCGCCGCTGCGCTTGCAGTCAGCTGGTGCTCACGGAGTGATTCAAGTTCGTGTTGTGTCTCGTGCAACTGCGTCGAGACGTCGCGAACCTGTTGCTGTAGCGTCCCGATCGTGGCTTCGGCTGCGACGACGTTCTCCTCGGCTTGCTCTCGTGCTTTATCAGCTTCTTGCAACTTTGTCGATAGCGTCTGACTCTTACTCTCAAGTTGATCGAGTGCGTACTGCACTTTTACAACCTCCTCTTGTGCAGCAACACTTGCGATCTCCGCCTCTCGTAACTGAGCAAGCAATCGTGCTTTCTCTTCTTCCATCGCCGTCATTGCACCATCAAACTTAAGCAGTTGTTTCTCAAGACGCTTGTTGTCACTCAGAGCAGTCTCCAAAGCAGCTTGAGCTTGTGCTTCAGCTTCTCCATTGTCAGTGTCTCCAATTTCGTTCTTCACCGATTCAACCCGCTGTAAAGCGATCATGGACTGCTGCAATTCCTCGTCTTTCCTCTCAATTGTTGCTCGGAGTTCACGAAGCTGTATTTCTAGTTCATTGTTCGACAAAGTGAGCTTTTGGATCGTCGCATTTAGCTGTTCAGCTTCGTTCCTCTGGGTTGCAAGCATTTGCTTGAGTGCGCTCACTTCGGCCACTAGATGAGGTTCCTCGGCGTCCATGTACTCGTTAGCAGAAGAAGCCTCGGAGACGTTATCCTTGACATCCTCTTTAGTCTTGTTTTCTACTTTACTATCTTCATCGGCAATCGTGTACATCCCAGTGACAGAGACTTCCTTCACAGCTTCACACGCTTCATGTTCGAGCTTTAACGCATCGTATTGTTCTTTCAGCGTCATGTAGACAAGGAAGTCCACCTGCATGACACCGTCTTCAGCTTCGGACTTTGATCCATCAATACCTGCTGCCATTCTAGTTAGCCTCTCAATTTCTCGGTCCTTTTGCTCGACAGTGGCTTCGAGTTTCACATTGGCAGCCTCGCTTTCACGAAGTTGAACCTCTAAGTTTTGCAATGCCCTGACAAGCTCGTCACGTGCATTGTCAGTCGCTGCCACGGAGTCATTTGTTGTCGCTGGATGTCCAGCCGTGCGAATGACATCGGTCTTCCCTTCGTTAACATGCTCAGGAATGGGCAATTCGATGTTGCGGCGGCAATTCGAAGCCAACGAGGATGCACGACTGTGGTTCGTGTAAGCCGACATCTCCGATCCTATTTCACTGGCGCTATCGTCCATATATGATCTCTCCTTATCATAGCCACTAGCACTATCACGATTAACTCGTGAACTCACGACGGTAAGCGAGATGCAGGCTCGAGGATCGTCGTGGCACTTAGTGGTGTTTAAGCGAACACTTTCCTTCCCAGAGTCTCTTGAAACAGGAACAAGTTCTGCTAGATCAAACTCGAAAATGGCCACAGTCTTTCCGTGTTCACCTGGTGTATTGACGTGGATCTGAAAGCGTTTGGCTTGAAAGAGACCCGATTTGGCCATGTAGAGCGTGCTGGAGAAGGCCACCATATCACCCCAAATGACTTCACCGGTGTCCCCACTACGAGACTGCGACGACTGAATCGCCCTCGATCCGTTCAACCTCCTCAAGGAACCATCATCACCAGGGTCTGCCGGTTGATAAGGGGCAGACTTCGTGGGGATTTTCTTCTTCCTCCCCATAACGACTGCAACCAGCTCTGTGTCATGCTTGAGTGCCAGATTCGCGCTCAGGCGGTGCACCACGAGTTGCACTTTGAAACCCACGGGAGCCTTGTTCGAGCGCTGGGCAATCTGTACAAGACGACTCATGGTGACTGGCACACGAGAAACTCAACAGCGCTAGTCCAGTCGAATGGGTGGGCGTCAAGATGCTGTGCTTGTCCACGTCAATCCCGATTAGGAAGTCCGAGACTTTGGCTGCTGCGTTTTTGGCGGGACGATGCAGACCTTCCCGGAATAGAGGAATGACAACAAAGCACAAGAAGTGTTCAAGCTTCAGCTCGAGCTTGCGGTGACTATTTTTGCGGATGGAGTGCTGTTGTCTACGTGAATTCATCGTTCGGGATCATGCGTGTTGCTGGCTTAAACAGATCAAAATCAAACAGATTGAAGTGAATGGCAATTGCACTGATAATCCTTTCTTCCGCTCAGCACATACCGAATGATACACAAGCCAAGCACCGCCACATCTGAAATGGACTTTCGAACGCATGCGTCACTCATAGAAATCATCATCGCTCTTTTCATCGCATTATTTGCGCCTGTCAGGGTCCTGAAGCTAAAATCCACCCGCTGTGTAGGAACAATTCAAAGAGAGCCGCTTTGTCAACGGGATCTCTCACCGAAACTTATGCCAACGTTGTTGGTACAACAATGACACGGATACGAAGGGCACAGTGCCGCTGCCCCCGACATGAGCCTTTCGACCCATGCAAGCTACTTTTTTGCACCCACAGTTTAACCGTACATTTAAAAGTGTACGATTAATCTGTGGGTGCATTTGCTGCGGTTCGGGTGAAACAGGTTCCGGGAACAGCACTGCATCGCTGATGGGATAAGTTCAAGCTTGGCTAGAGGCATTAACAAGATTAGAAGCCATATTCGTTGTTCAAGCACCGTATTGTAAGAATCGTGTCATGTTTGTTTAGTTCGTGTGCATCTAACATGCAGTGATAACGTAAGGTTAATGGTACAAAGACTCACGGGATAATATGTCGAGGAAATGCAGCGGATTCCAATAGTAGTCTAGTCGGACGTGTCCATGCAGTCCAGCGGCAGACGAGCAAAGGCATGACCGGCCTCTGTGAGCTCGACTTTGCTTCTATTGTGGCTGAGCATGGTCATGACCTTGGCAGTGACCTCGTCGTCAACAACCCTTGAACAAGATGTTGACGGAGACCGTTTACAGCTGAACGGCGAGCGACCAGCTTTAGCTCGTTCCAGTGCGCGCTCCTGGAGGATGCGCTGTGCGTCCTCGCGAGAAATGGACGAGAAGTTGATGGCGTTCTTCTTTGACTTCATGAGGCGGTAGGGCCAGACGATGCCAAGGCGCCGACAGTTACGCTTGATGGTGACCGTGGCGACACCGAGCTGCTGCGCGGCCTCGCGCTGGGACATATGGAAGTACTTGGCCATTTCCGCCGTGGTGAAGTCGAAGACGACGCGGCTCTTTCGGATCTTCTTGTTAGGACTGGTCACTGGGTGTGCGCGGTTCTTGTTGTAGGTCGTTGTGGGTGATGCTAGTTGTGATGGCGGTGTCTTCGTGAAAAGGTTGATGGGAATGACAGAAGACTCGTGATGATGGAATGCCTCCGTACCGCAGTACAGCGGGTGCATGACGCTGAATGAGCTGGGTGCTGAGGTGCACGTAGAGAAGAGTGACATATTGGACGTGTGTCTTGATTGATTTTGAGGCACTTGGCGAATTCGCGAATGACTTGTTCCGAGCGTTGCGCATTTCGGTGACAGGGACCTCGAGTGTGAAGCACTTTACAGCTTGCGCTCGTCCATGGGATACTTTCCGGACGGCATCGCCTGTCTCGCTGATCGGTCATCTTAGTCCGCAGACCTGGCGACCGGCAGCCTGTGCTGTAGCAGCTCTGCTGTCAGTGCCAGCTCTGGACTCTGCACTGGCGACAACGAGTCTGCCATGCAGGATTTGGTTAAACATTGAATAAGGATGCAACGGCACTAACATTTGCTGCAATTTCAAATGTACTCACGGCCTCTGCAGACCGTGATCATCCCACTCCTTGATAGCCGTAGAATGGCAGTCGTACACTTCTAGATGTACGCTTGGTAAACCAACCAGTTTGCCAAGCTTTGGTCTTCACTACCAATCGGTGAAGATGGGGATGAGGTGAACGTTGTTGATTGCGTCTACCAAAGCTTCTTTATCCATATCGTAAGCACTCCAATGCGCCTCTCACTGCAAGGTGATTCGCATTGGTTTGAAGCTCTTTGTGGGTCGAAAGGCTAAAGTTGGGGACAGGCGTCGCGCTTCAAGCACCTTCCTGTCATTCATTGTTAGCGAGATGCATGAGCAAAGCGCCTCTCCTCGATTTGTTCCACCCCAGTAGATGGATTCCAGCTCTATGACACTGGCGCTTGCCTCTCTGATATCATTACCACACTTTCAGGTGGGGTGGAGGTGCATCGAAACTATGTGAGTCAGGAGAGATTTCACGACCATACGCTCGTCAGCGTACTATTATCTAACCTCTGTATGCAGGAACGAAATAATGAAGTAGACGCAGGTTGAACCAGTTTTATGAGGTTATGCTGCCGAAATAATGGAGATAAACGATGTTAACTAGAGGTCTTAGTACGCCATGCGCTTCTTCCGCTCGATGGCGTCGTACGTGTTAGACCAAATGTTTTTGATGGTCTCATAGTCGTCACTTGCAAACTTGGCAGCCACGAAACGTAGTGAAGGCACCGTCAACGAAAAGTAGTGGAGGTTTCCTGCAGTAGAGCCGAAAAATTAGTGTCCAAGTGTTAAGGAGACAGGAGAAGCGTGGCACGCACCGTAGCCCTTGTAGATTTTGCACTTGATCGGCGAGATCTTGTGGTCTCGGCACAGACGGAAGGACTGTATTTGCGTGTGTACACCTCGCTTTTCGTACAGAGCGATCACGCACTAAGCACAATAAACAAAGATGTTTTAGTTTCCCGTCCCAGAACTGACAAACGGCACTAAACAATGATTACCTCGTGGTACGCAGCTCGTGATACGAAGAGCTGTAGAACATCCATCTTGGAACCTCCAAAAGCGAAGTACTTGGTTGTCCAGGTCGCATTACCTGACGTCAGATTACCAACGCTGAACGTGCCATCTAGACAGATTTACAACATTAGTGTACAGTCAACTTTGCAACAACAATGAATATGAACTTACTGGAGATTCTCGTGAGGATAGTGCCTTGTGTAGCGTCCTTTGTTTGCGCTCCGCGCTTGAAACGCATACGTAGTGGTCGTGGAGCAGCCTTAATCAACTCCAATATGGCTACGTAGCTTTCGTTTTCCACGCTTTTCCGATTGATCGCCACTACGGTGCTGCCGATGGTGACACCCACACGGTCGGCAGCACCATTCTCGACTACAAGCTTTACCACGGCAGTCTCTTTTCTCTGGTTAGCCGTGTTCCAAACGTCGACACGCTCCATAAGAACACCAAGCTTGCGACCGCTTTCAAAACGAACGTCATATTCGTTGTTGGCACATTCTTCTGGAACCTCGTCATGACTCTCCGCCGGCGGGTTCGATGACCTGTGGTCATTACCACTACCTCTTCTTGTTGTGTTTGTCTCGAAGTCGTCCAAGTTGGCAAAATTTGAATGCATGAAGGCATCATTGCCCTCGAGGAAGAAATTATCATCGTTGTTGGTGGTTGCATTGGTGTTTACATCCCTGAGCGAGATCCTGTGTGTCGGCGTTTTGGCAGACGCAGACGCGAAACCTTCCGATGAGAAGCCCAATTGCGAACGTTGCTCTTCCTGGGTGGGGCGCTTGCCTCCAAATGATGACAAGCGATCATTCGTACCTGATGAAGTGTTTGTAGCTGTGGCATTATCAGGGAAATCAAACGGTGTTCGAGGTGTGGAGCCTTTCGGGCTGAAGGGGTCAAAATCCACGATCGTAGACTTCGGATCACGCACTTGCGTTTGGTGTGACGACGTTGGAGTGAACGACGGAGCGAACGTGGGCTCTGGGGTACGAAGAGCAGACAAATTGGGAGATGTGGCGAACGGGTCTGCAGGCTTCATGGCATTTTTAATGTTGTCGTACATGATCGGCTCACCGTTGTAGGTTGGCATCGGCATCAATTTCGTAGGAGCACTACCTGGAGTCTGCTGGTACTGCGGTTGCATCTGTGGTTGCATTTGCGATTGCATGTGCGGAGGCAATTGTGGTGACATCGTCATTAGAGGTGCGGGTGCTGGTATTTGCTGCTGGTACGGGTTGTATGTCGCGAATTGCTGGTTACCCCCACCAAGGCCACCAAATGCAGGAGGACCTTGCTGAGTCATGAAGTTGGCACCGTTGGTGTACATCGGTTGTTGCTGTTGTTGCTGGGGCATCATCGTGGCATTTCCAGGGCTAACACTCACGAAATTGTCAAAAGGGTTGGCCATCGGTTGGTATCCTGATCCAGGTCTTGGTGCGGTGGCAAAGTTTGATGCATTATTCGACGACGACCCAGGCTTCTGCATCGGGTCCAACATCGCAAAGGGATCATTCATCGTTTCGGTTGTACGATGGAAAGTTTGCCTTGTGCAGTAGCGAGAAAGCGGGAAGTGACCGAAGTTGGTGAAGACTACCAACGTCGCACCTTCTGTATTTAGCAAACTCCATGCTGCGACTGCGTGCCGGTGAAAAACACAACGGACTCGAGCCTAATTCAGAGCTGCTACTAGGATGAATATGGACAAAACGGACGGTAATGCGTCGTAGATTCCGATGTCTGTGTAATCCAGGAACTATCATCTCAAAAAAATGATAAATGATAAATGTATTCCAACCAGGTCAGTTTGCTAGGTCAAGATATGGTGTTGAGCAATGCCTTGCCTAAATTGGCGAGATCTACCAGAAAATATCATTCGAGTTCGAGGTCGTGTTGGAAGCGGGGTTAGATGGAGTGGCAGCGAAGATATCGTCGACAGGGGCCAGTGGGGCATTCCCAGCAATGAAATCATCGACGGTGGGCTCACCAATTGGCGCAGATGCTCCTGCCACAGTTTTTAGTGAAATCTTCGCAGTGTGACCGGTGCTGGCAAATGCACCTGCATTGAATCCGAGGTTTTTGCGTGCAGCCTCTTGAGTTGGGCGTTTCCCGTGAGCGAGTCTGCTAGCAAGAGCACTTGACTTGCTTCCAGAAGCAGGTGACGCTGGTTGTGTAGGCGAAGATGCTGAAGCACCGCCACCTAGATAGCTGAAATCCAGCTCGGTCGGGGCTTGAGGGGCACCAAACGGATTGGCGACGGGCTCAGGTGCTCTGACAGGTTCCATTGAGGGGTTACTTGACACTTTTGCACCACTTCCAAGGCCCTCCAAGAAATCCATAGAGGCATCATCGACGACAGGCTTCTTCTCGAGCAACTTCTTGATGTTGTCGTACATTGGCGCTTGCTGAGGAGGAGGTTGCTGACCAAAAGGGTTCATCGGTTGGTTCATACCGAGTCCAATTCCAGGTGCACCGGGGAATTGTCCGGGCATTATGCCACCGTTAGGAGGCATGCCGCCCATATTCATTGGCATACCACCACTGCTGAAACCTGGTGGGGCACCCATGCTCATATTCATTCCCATTCCCAAGTTGCCGTGTGGGGCAGACATTCCCATTCCCATACCGACGTTCATCGGCGCCACCGGTGCTGGAGGAACGTTAACTGGAGCATTCTGAGGAACCTTCTCGGCCGGGGTCTTGGTCGATGCGATCGGGTTGAGGAAATCGAACGGATCACTCATTCTGCTGATTCGAGGAGTTCAAAGCTGGGAGATTCGAAAGTGAGCATTTAGCAGCTCTATTCAACACCACTACGTTGGTTCCTCGCAACCAGAGCAGACCATCTCTAACAATAGGAAGGATAGGACTTGATGCAGGCGAACCTTCACTTCTTAGCTGCTCCATTAAGAGTGGCCATCTTCCTGCACTAGTATTAGCTTCAACGGCTAGTTGCAACTCCTGATCTACCAAAGTGATCAACCTAAACTTGCAAAGACCATTCCAACAAGACCATCTTCGATACCCATATAATAACTTCCATTGCGCCTGCCTAGCACTCGAATCACTTGTTGTGTCTGTTGATACATCATCTATAGCAGCAACGAGTCCACTTGTCTGCGTCGCGACGACGTCTATACTAATACTTCACTCGTATGATCCACCTGCCTGCTCAATCGTACTTCTCCACCAACGGAGTCGCGAACGAGTATTTGTCGTTGTTATCCACCTCAGATGCCCTCTCCGATGCAGTCGTGGAACCGCCTGTACCTCTGTACGACTTGCGCTGCTCCGTGGGCAAACGGATCTCCATCTCGGCCACACGCGTCATTGTCGTTGTAAGAAGCAGCATTGCCTCATTGTACTGCTTCTCTTGATCCGCCACACGAGTCATTAAAATTTTGTTGCACTCTTCCAGCGTCGCAATGCGGTGCTGCAACACGCTCACATCAGCAGCCTGTCGGTCGCTGTCTGTAAGACTCACAGTTGTGTCGCTGATCGCTGTGTTGTTGCCGTGAGTACGGCCTCCGCTAGGAACACGGTTCGGCCGTGCACCAGCGGTGGTGGTGCTGTAGCGCAAGTTCATCTGCGGACCAGCGACGTTCGATGGTCGACCACCCACCATCGAATGCGTAGACTCTGCACGTGTTGTGCGGGCACTGTTTAGTCGAGATCCGAGAGGGTTACTCGGACGGGTATTGTTATACAGCATGCTGCTGTTGGCACTTATCGTGTCCGTTGCTTCAACCACCGTTGATGGAGCAGATACCGTCGATGGAGGTGGCAAAGAAGCAGTGGTGCGCAGATTCGGACCCTTCTTATCACTAGGAGGACCAGATCCAGAAATGTGGCTTCCCGACGCACGTGCAGCTCGGATGCCACCTCCAGTCACACCCGACGCAGTGTTCGACGACATTGGCCCATTACGGTGAATCCGGTAGCAATCACCGCACACTGAGCGCTTCTTGTTGTAGTTAGGCAGCATAATCTTACCAGCCACGTGCTTCTTACACAAATACGTAAAACACCCCTTGCACTGGTACTTCTTGCGGAACATCGAGAACTTCTTGTAGCAAACACCGCACACACCAGCGTTATGATCGGGCTCATAAATCGGTCTCCCAAAAGAAGAGTCATCAAATGCCGCGGGGGCCGGTGCCTGTGAAATTTCACGAGCACTCTTCGACCGCGCAGGGCCCAGTGCTGGTGGTCCATGCGCCCGTGCAGATGTCGGAGCTGGAGACAACGTGTCCGTCACCAACGGAGGCGTAGGTCCTTCCGTCTTGCGAGGTAGCGATACCGACTTAGACAAATTCGACTGCGACTGCACCAGTGCACCATCCACAAAACTGAGCGTCGTGACCATGTTCTGACTGTTTTCAAATGGGTTCTGCGAAGCTCCAAGATCAAACGTAGCGCCAATCGGGTTCGACGGCGGCAACGAAGCATTTGGTCCGCTCATCGACGGCGGGTGCAACATGCTCTCACGCAGCAACTGACTCTGCACCTCAATTTCCCTCTTGACATCTTCATAATCGAAAGCCTCGTCATCATCTTCACTCAGATCGAGGTAATCCTGTTCAGCACGTTGTAGCATCTCCATAGCTCCTTGCGGTAATTGCATCTCCTTTGCAAGTTGAATCACCGTCTTCCCTGCAGGTGTCTCTTCCATCAACGAACTAGGTCTTGCATCAACCAACAGCCTCAGCGTTTCCAACGGCGCACGAGCTTTCACTGCAATATGAATTGGCAGATACTGTGCGTTGTTTTTGGTAATAACAGCTTCAGGGAAGGCTGCAAGTAGTGCACGCACTGCTTTAGGTGGGGTGTCGTCTTCCGTGCAGGCCCAATGGAGTGGCAACATGCCGTGATGATCCTTATGTCTCGCGAGCTGCGGCTCGGATGCCACACGCTCGATGAGTGTAGTCCATTTGCCCATTTCAGCGAGCCGAATGCCTTCTTTAAAGTGAGGACGGGAGCTGCGGTCTACACCGAGGGAATCAGCGCGCAAAGAGCGACTCTGTTCCAGCTTCTTGTCTTCCACTGCTTTGCTGTCCTGCTGCGGCTTCTCGTTGTCGCTGCTGCTGATGCTGCTCGTGTCCGTGACGGCGGTGGGCGCCTTCTTGAGCTCAGACGCAGTGGTTGCGGCTGCGGGTTCCTCAAGCATGGCCATGACCTGCTACCTTCAGCTGCTGGGAAGGAAGAATCACTGCCTTTCTGGTTGTGGCTGCGAGGCGTTGCTGGCTCGGTCCCTTGGCGTTGTGCGCTTGTTGGTAGCATGGGATCGCCGCACCAATGCGCGTCCGGACTATGGAGCTCATCATGAGCCTCATGCGTGACTTACACAACTTGACCACGATAACAGGTTTGACGGGGTATGAGTGAAGATAGTTCATATAGAGAATTGAAATTGTATGTGATTGCAAATATTATGTGAAGGTGGTGTGAAGAGATTATGATGGAGGAGAGGACAGATTGTAGAGACCAGCAGGTAACCGAATTAAACTATGATTGGATAAAATCCGGAGTGGTCCGAACATTTTGCCCATCACCCGACTTGCAATCGGACGACGCCAGGCGCACCTAGACCTTGTCGGCCTAATGCCCCTAGATGTCATTTGTCACCCGCTGCACACGCTGGTGCAATGAGCGAAGCCATGCCAACGAATTTCCATCCGGTGCGTCTTACTCTTTGGCGCAAAGCTCGGTGGATGGCAAGTTGCTCAGAAACAGTAGGTAGGTCGACGCGAAGGTCAGCGTCGCAATTGTACAGGATTTCTAGCTACAGCTCTTGTATGGCAAGAGAGAGTCCTTTGGTCCCACCATACATCATGCTCGACGTCGGTGAGGTTCCAGACTCGAGTGCACATTTGCTGTATTTGCTGTAGTTGCTCGTGGACGGTGCGGTTGCCATAGAGCTCCTTCTCCTTTAACAGCGTCGATGTAAGGCTATCCCGCCGCTCTCTCGAATACGGCGTCGACAATGCGATCGTTTTCGTTGTGTTCATGTTGAAGGTCTCACCAAACAAACTGTGGCGGTCAGGCCCAGCTCGTCTCCGTCGTTGCAGCTGCTAGCTGCAAGGTAAGCTGGATCGAGTTTGATTCAAGTTTCACAAACTATCGTACTGGCGAGACAAAAACGATCGGCAAGCTTAACAGGCTAAAGTAATTGCCCGCATTGACTCATTCCTCGGAGTTGGGCTTCGGTGATTTGCTCTATATGATGCGGCGCGACTCACATAAGACAAGCAACTAGCTCCCCGCACTGCCAAAGTCGGAGGTCTTGCACTGGAGTCCAGTGTAGTATCTCCATCGTGGACATTATTTGCATTGTTAGTCTATTGTCCATTCAGACACCAAGCAGAAGTTGCAGCCAACTTCAACGCTTGTCTGAGGTTGCAGTATACTTTACCCAAGATAAAATATTCAGACCAAAATGCCCCTTCCCAAAATTCTTGGCAACCTCAAAAGTCATGACCAAATCATGCATTGACCACCTTTCGTCCACAAAATGATACAGATATCGGAGACTTCGCACAATGGTTCCACGCGCGTCCTAGAGGCGGGTGCAGCCGACACCACTGCGTCTACACCTTCCTCGATGATCTGTCAACACCCCAGAAGAAACTCAGCTCTGCGCGCGAAACGCCCGACACGTGAGTGTCAGAAGAAGGAGCGCTATGAGCTCCTCCACTCCATGACTCCAGGTATAATCTGTTTACATTGAATAGATGGCAACTACGTGCTTGATATAGGTCTGATTATGATTGCCATTGATTTCCAACTAGAGGAGCGCCGAAATTTTTTGGATCAGGAAACTGCGGAGAAGGAGGAAGCCCTCCAGCGTCTACAACGAGCTTCCACAGTAAACAGCTCCAGTCAACGCATTGCAATTGATCTGAGCTTTGACAGCATCATGAACGACAAGGAGCTTAGAAGTCTTGCCAACCAGCTCAAGCTCAGCTATGGGGCGATCAAACAAATGCCGGAACCATTTCAATTGCTCTTCTGTAACCCCAGCGAGCAACTGGAACACTCACTCGAGCGGTTTGGCGCTAGTAATTGGTATATTCAATGGCGACGCGGTGCTGAGAGTGTTGCGGACCACTTCTCACCGGAGGAAGTGGTGTATTTATCACCCGATTCACCGAATGTGCTGGAGAAAATGGATCCCAAGAAGATTTACGTGATTGGCGGCATCGTGGACAAGTCTCGCAAAAAGGTGAGTGGTCAATGCGAGCAGATTATTGCTTCGAAGGGCTTAACATTGCTGTTTGTCTGGTTGCAGGGAGCAACGCTTAACGCAGCAACTGAAGCGGGCATTACAACTGCCCGACTGCCGATTCAGGAACATTTCACGGAAAGACTGGACCATATCTTGAACGTGAACACGGTAGTTGACGTGTTGATAAACTTTCGAGAGCTCGGAGACTGGCCGAGAGCATTGGACATTGCATTGCCACAGGTAATTGTAAATCTTATTATTGTGGTCGGATGGTATTGAGGCTAACTGATGCCAATGAAAATTGTACAGCGCAAACGGAGCCAAATAGGCCGAAAGGCTATTCGACGGCGAAGAAAACAGTTGATGCTCCAGAACACTCCTGTTACGAGTGAAACACAAGATAGAGATGTCTGTCAAAGAAGAACAATGAAGCAGGGAGATTTCGAGACCGAGGCTTTTGAGTCTCCTACAGAGGACTTGTGTCTATGGGTGGATGATCTAACGGCGTGATCTTTGCAATCCAACCGAGGCTTGCAAATGTAAGAGGGGTAGTCTTCAGAGCCTACAGCGAAGTGCTGTAGCTGGCGAATATGAACTCCGAAGTTGAAAAAGGAAGTAGGCAGACCAGTGACTCAAACTGCAATCCATTCTTTATCGGATGTTGTGCACACGACGTTACCAGGTTGTCTATTCACAAGATATGAGGATGTGCGTTTGGCTACTACTCTGTAGATCAGCTAACCCGTCGAAGTATCACTGCCCAGTTGGACTCGTCATAGTAACTTTCTTCTACTTGAGCATTACCTGCCAGCTCCACTAAACTTTCCAGCTCGCCTTGCTTAAACATGTGGCAGTACCGCTGAACCACCATGCGTTCTTGCAGTTTTGTAGTCGGTTTATCACTGCCGTCATCATCATCTCCATTTTCGCTAGGATCTTTTTGATTTTCCTCGCTAGATTCAGCAGCTAGTGTAGCTGCCGATCTTTCTTCAGTGGAGAATGCAAAGCGCTTGTCAAGATTCCATGGCACCATAAAGTCTTGCTGGCCTTCTTCGAAACGGCGACGAGACCCCTTCATCTGCTCATGTGCCCAAGCGTAAATTATTCCGCGTCCACCAACCCGCAGAACACGCAGAAGCTCCTTCACAGCTGCCAGTCGGTGCCCAAGAGTGCTGAGGTGGTGGAGCACAGCGATTGAAAGCGCAGCATCGCACGAGTCAGATCGCAGCGGAACCGCTAGCGCATCACACACCATTGCATCGAGGCCACGTTCCCGACAAATATTCACGAGTCGTGAGCTGCGGTCACCGCCAACAACAAAACTCTGAAATGGATCCACACACTTCATGTACTTGCCATTTCCGCAACCAAGATCAGCAATCATAGAACCACTAGGCAGCGACGACACGAACTGAGCTACTCTTGGCCACGGACTGTGTCGAGTGCTGCTAAAATGTGCCGCGACCGTCTCATAAAATTCGTGAACGAACTGTTTTTCCATTGCAGTAGGTGCGAGACTCGTAGTCTCTTCAATATCCTCTTGCTCTTCTTCAGCATCTGCACGTCCGGGGGTATCACAGTACTTAGCGAACGGACATTCACACGGACCTGACCGGATCTTGCGGAACGTAATGCTAACTCTCCGCTGGCGATTTACCTGTTTTCCATCGATCACATCAAAGGTACGCGGTACAATAGCGTGCTCCCACTTGTAGCGACTAGCACCACTCATAACAGCTAGCGAACGGGCTGGGAGAAGCACGCCTTCATTCCGAACACCATCCGGATGTCTAAAATCCATGACCACTTCACTACAAATACTCAACGACGCAATCGTGGTGGTAAACGCGGAATGAGTGTCCATGTGGAAAGCAATTCCCTGCCCTGGTAAGTACTCGTTCACCGTAATCTGATCAGGTTTGTCTCCATCCATGATGCCACATTCTGCTATCTTCTCAATAATTGGCAGCAATACTTCTGGAATGGGTTCTTTCAATGGTTCATCAGGGTCGCACATCCTCGTGTCATAATTAAACTCATAACCAAAGTGCTGCACTTGTCTCGCTCGGATGGTATTAGCCCAATGGGCCCCATTTTCTCTCTCAAAGAAAGCCAAACACCCTACTTCCTGCTCTTTAGTGATGAATTCCTCTTCAAATCTCAGTCCTGGAACTCTCAGACCCGGAGGACCCGCTTTGCGTTGCACATTGTGCACTCTCAGCAATCTGTCACGTGCCTCCTGTTCCTTCCGGGGCATTGCAAACTCCGCGTAAATTGGACGTCGTCCTAACAATTCACAGGGTTTTTCATGCAGTAATTCACGCAATTTCTGCGCCACTGCAACATCGCACAAGTCCAGCAACACCACACGTCGTGATCCGGTGCCATAAAGCACGCGATTCACGAAGGAATCAGCGTTTAAAGCGCTTTCAGTCGTCTCGGAATCGGTCTGCAACAGCTGAAGCAGGAACGGAACGAGTTTGGACTCTGCAATCATTTTGTCCTTGATGCGACGGCTCATCGTGAGCTTCAGGAAGCTGCTGGGCTGTTCATCAGCGACGAAATCCGTCAGCAGGAGCTCCGATTCAACGTCGCTGCCCATGGATCGACGAGTGGAGCAGCTCCCTCAAATGAATGACTCGTTTTTATGACACATAAGATGTAGCCATTTTTGCAAGATGGATACATTTTGCTTAACCATAGATACATGCATGCCTGTACCTTCAGCACTTCTTAAGAGCCTGAGTAATAAATGCGTCGAAGAACACTGCGTGTGGAGAGTCTGGGTGGGTCAGGCTGATTGATTGGTTGCTCTCGCTTCGCTTCGTCATCTTGGCGCTGCCAGATACACAACTTGCCGTAAAAGTCTGGAGACACGATCGTGGGCTCGAATGGATGCCAACGAACGTCGCGGGTGAGACCATTGGGTTTCATTGCAAATATCTCCACGAGGTCACCAGATATACTGTCGTACACGTACACGCGACCGTCGGCTGAGCCGGTGTATATGTACTTTTGCGCCGTGGAATGCAGTGGCGAGAAGTAGCAGCGGATCAAGGTCTCGATGACCATATGACCACGGTATGTCATGACGGACTTGTCATCGGGATGTTCCACAGGTACCATGTTGCGTCCAGGATACGCTTGGTAACGGTAGTCCCACGAGTATGGCCTGCGGAACTCCGGTAGTTCATCGTAGTCGCCAGACGAAAAACACTTTCGGATATCCCAAAGCTTGGTGGTCTGGTCCTTGGAGTTCGAGATGAAGTAGTAGCCGTCATCTCGCGACGAAATGTGTGTGATACCGTCACTGTGGCCTGGGAATACGCCCTGCGGTTTCGGGTTCGACTCGGACAGCACACGACGATCCCACAACTTGATGAGCAAGTCATCAGATCCACTCACGAACACATTTGTATGCAACGGACCGTCCACAAATGCGATAGCGTTAACATCATCATGGTGTCCAACTACGTGGCACATTGGCACGCGTGTCTCCATGTCCATCAACACGACACTACTTTGTGATGTTCCCGCCACAAATTCCGTCCCTGAAGCATTAATATCAATGCACCACACACCAAAGCGTCCAAAGTGCCTCATCCGCATCGAATGACTATCACCCCTCCCTCGCGTCGGCCGTGCCAATGGGAACACGTACTCCTTTGCATCCTCCTCAAAGTTCGTGCTCACCATGCGCACGTTGCTGTTAATGGTGGAATACATGACGTTCTTATCATCCGGTGTGAACTTGGCATCCGTCACTGTCCAACTGACATCACGAACAGGCAAAAATGCAGTTCGAGTCCAATCAATTGTATCATAAAGCATGATCTCTCCTCGTTGTCCAGCAGTCAAGAACCTCGACCCAGTACTGTTAAACCCTCCGCAGTACAGTCGGTCGCGCACCGAGTCCACGACTCGACACTGTTTGTTTTCCTGAAAAGGCATGAAGGTTTCCTGTAGTTTAATCAGCTGTACCTTGGACGAGGTGCCCACCTGTTCACGATGACACAAGGTTCGGAACATGATCTGTTTACGATTTAATGAGATTGTAGTCGAGTCTTCCTTGTAACCACGCAACTGGTGGGCAATGCGTTCAAGTGGCAACATTTCCCGTTGTTTCTTTTCAAACTCGGAGCGGCGAAAAGCTCGTGGGGCATACTCTTCACCGTTAAACACCTTGTCAAGCTTGGCACGCTCTTCTGACGAGAGAATGGGAGACCCATCGTCGTCCTCAAACGTTAAAGAGGCAGAACCGCCTTCATACTCGGGCATCCAGTCGCTGTCGTCTTCTCCATCGTCTTCTGAGTCCACCCAACGCAGGGACGACATCATACTGTGTCAAGATTTTTTCTCCGTTGTGACGGTTGTCTGCATAATCAGAATCGCCTTCATGCGATGCAGACTATAGTTTGTTCTATATAAAATCCATCGCACCTAATTGGATACTCGTCTATGATTGGCTGGTACCTCTCGTACTTAAGGGCTGCGTGAACTTCAAAAAGGACACCTCTTTTCTTGTGTGGACCACTCCACTCATTTTTCGATCTTCTTCTTCAACGAGCAGCATGGGGGGAAGACAGCACACTTCAGGTATCGTGTTCGCCATCTTCTTCTTCATCGGCATTGGTTCGTCGCTGCCATGGAACGTGTTCATCACTGCGCAGGCCTATTTCCAACGCCGTCTAGAAGGCACCACGTACGAGGACTCGTTCCTCAACTGGTTTAGTATGGCTTTTAACGTCAGTACACTCATGACGATGCTCATCCGCACTGCAGTCATTGCTGAGCGCATGGCGAGCGCTGTACGCACTGTTTTCTTCTCACTTATCGTTATTATGGGTGTCATCTTTATGCATTGCACCTGGACCCGCATGCCCGAATTTCAAGGTACAGAATTGTGTCGATTATGACACATTGATACAGTCGACTGACCATGGAATTTGCCACTGTTTTCGACATTGTTTAGGTTATTCCTTCTTTCATACGACCATGACGAGCATCTTGTTGGTTGCATGCGCCTCAACATTGATGCAGGAAGGACTGCTACGGATTGTAGCGACGTTCCCACCACAGTACACACAAGCTGTGGTTAGTGGACAGAGTTTCGCTGGATTGGCAGTATCGCTGTCGAACTTTATTATTCTATGGGCAGGAGAAGATAGCACCAGACTTTTCCACACTCTGCATGCTAACGCGGATCTGTGTGCCTTCATGTACTTTGTACTGGTGTTTATCACGCTCGTCTTGTGTCTACTGATGTTCACGATCCTCACGCGAATGACGCTGTTCCGCCACTACCAGAGTGTCGATCACCCAGGACACAAGCAGAAGGAATATTTCGACGATGCTTCCAGTGAGACCGACACAATTGACACTTTGGATACTTCTCCACGCAAGCGTCTACTAGATGAAGAAGATGGAGAAGCACCTTCGAACAAAGTGGACATGCTGGAGGTCGCTTTCAAGATCCGGTTCTACGCGGCCGCAACGTTCTTCATCTTCATAGTGACGTTGGGAGTCTTCCCTGGGATCACTTCTTCTATCAAGTCCACGCAGCCAGAGAAGGGCATCTTGTTTGACAAGTTGTTCACTCCATTCACGCTTATCCTGTTCAACACATCAGATTTTGTGGCGCGTTTGTCTGCGTCCTGGTGGCCCGAACTAGGACAGAAGAAGGTGTTGCTAGCCAGTCTTGCGCGACTGATCTTTTTCCCGTTGCTGATGCTTTGCAACCTGCAGAACAAGTCGCACGAGGTGATTACGACGGTTGTCTTCCGTAGTGACGTGCTGGCCACGTTTTTCATCGCTTGTTGTGCCTACTCCAACGGACTATTGTGTACATTGGCGTTCATGGAGTATCCTGATCTACTCATCAAGAATGCTGAAAAGGAACTTGGTGGTAGCATTATCTTCTTCGTGCTGTCCATCGGCCTCACTGCCGGCTCGCTCATGTCCTTCGTGCTCTGCGCCATGTTGAAGCCATGAACCAAAAATTACGTACATGGATACATTAATTAGAAATACCTAAAAATACGTAACACAAAATACAAATTACATTCAGTGGCGATCATGACATCGAAGCTGGAATACCTCCAGCGCTACATGTCCAATAGCGGGGACGGTACGTGTCTTACTACATTATATCCTAGCTCATCATGTAGCCAAGACACTCATGCATCCTCTCATATCTTTATTTCTATCTGTAGACGCTGCTGACGCCGAGAAGAAGAAGAAAAAGAAGGTCAAAAAGTCCAAAAAGTCCAAATCTGCGTCACTGGGCACCCATGTAGTGGATATCGACGATGGATGGGAGCGGTCAGCGCCCAGTCGAGATGCAATTGATAAGAAATGGGAGATGGATGCTGCAGAGGACGAACAGCCGATGGTGGTAGCTGCAGAAGTCGAGGAACTTGTGGATCCACAAGATCTACCAGTTTATGTGGATTCTGACAAGTATCTGGACGAGTTTCAAGGCAGAACGAAGCAGCAGAAAGAGGATAAAGATGACGATCTGTCTCCACCAAGGAAAAAGAGGGCAGAAGGCATTAGGGACGAAAAGAGTGAGGATGCCTCTCCACCTCGGAGACGCTCGGATGTTAATAGCGAGTCGAGAAGACAAGAGGAGGATGGAGAGGATGTGTCGCCGCCGAGGAGACAGGTGCGTGAACAGGAAAGAAAAGGACGCAAGGAAAACGTCTCGTCCCCACCACGATATTCCAGTCGGCGGGATGAACAGAGTGATGACGCGTCTCCACCTCGTCGACGCCCTGTCAAGGAGAGATCGGGCGCTAAACGCAGTGAAGATGAAAATGATGCTTCCCCGCCCCGTCGGACTTTGAGTCGAACTGATTCATTGCGAGCTAGTCGTGATAACGGCGACGACACCTCGCCACCCCGTCGAAATTCGAGAAAAGGAGAATCGTCGAGGCGTACAAGAACAAAAGATAGTGACGATGCATCACCTCCTCGTCGCAGCATCAAGAAGGAGGTTGAATCCAGCGCGGTGAAAGGTGATGATGCTTCGCCTCCGAGAAGATCTCGCGATGATTCGAAACGTGGTGACAGAAGACGGCGCCATTCGGCATCACAGTCACCTGCTGCACGTGACCGCCAGCGCCGCGTGGATTCTCTTGGTCGAGACATCCCTCCCCGATCTAACAGAAGTGAAAGACGATCTCGATCAACCTCCAGGGAGTTCAGCAGACGTCGTGACAGGAAGTCTTCCAGGAGCCGAAGCAGAAGCCGTCATGGAAATCGTACCCGTAGGCGATATCGTGAAGCTAGCTCATCTCCCAGAAGAGGCAGAGGACGCCGAAGCCGGAGTCAATCGCCACGCACACGTCATCGTCGTGACAGCCGTTCACCATCAGTTCGCAGACGCTCACGAAGAAAGTCGACAAGGTGGGGTTCGTCACGACGGGAGGAGTCGAACCAAGGACGCAACCATAGTCGAAGCAGTAGCCGCAGTCGTGAAAGACGTCGCTCAGCTTCTCCATCACGTCGTTCTCGGTCGCACAGCCCTAGGCACCGGTCATCTCGGCACGAATCACCGGACGTGAAAAAAGAACGATCAAATAACGCAGATGCTCGTACGGATTCGTGCGCTACGGCGCAGTCAACTCCATTCAAAAAGGTTAAGAGTGAATCACGCGAGATTGTCAATCAAAGTGGAGATCGCAAGGAAACAAAGAAGTCTCATACCAAGACAACCGATGAAAGTGAGGTGAAGAAGGCTGGACTGTTCACTGCTGCTGATTTTGAACACCAGCGCAAGATAGCAGCAAAGCGCAAAGACGTCTTGCGTGGCGTCGACGCCTCTGAAATGGGTGCGAATGCTGAGACGGTGTACCGTGACAAGCGTGGCCGCAAGCTGGACATGCTCAACGAGATGGTTCGTCAACAGGAGATTCTGGATGGAAAGCGAAAGCAGGAAGAGCGTGAAGAGTACGAGTGGGGCACAGGTGAAGTGCAAAAGCGAGAGCGAAAGTCACAACAGGAGCTGCTGGAGCAAATGAAAAAGACCCCTTTTGCCCGCCATGAAGACGACGAAGATCTTGAACGTAAGCGTCGGGATCGTGTGCGTGCATTCGATCCTATCAACAGCAAGGTGTTCCAGGAGGACCCACTGGCTGAGGGCAAGAACAAAAAGAAGAGCAAAAAGGCTAAACAGAAAACAACCAAAGCGAAGCCTAAGTACGCAGGACCGCCTGCCCCACCCAACCGCTTTGGAATTCAGCCTGGTTATCGCTGGGATGGTGTTGTGCGGGGCACAAACTGGGAGGAAAAGATCATGATGCGACAGAACGCAAATGCTGCGGGTAGCGAGGAGGCTTACAAGTACGCAGTCGCTGACATGTAATGAAGATGCATGAATCATTCATGATGAACGCAATAAATCCTTCGTAACGATGATGCATGCCTCGTGAATGTACTGGGGGTTACTTTGGTTGCACGAGTACATGTAGATAGCAACGACGCGGTAATGGGCATTCCAGCTCATTGCTGTCTTCAGCTTGTGTGATCCCTTTACCTGCATTGTGCGGCTGATGTTGCAAATTGAAGTTGGACGGCTACGGATCCGAAGGCGACGACATTTCGGCTCAACATGGATTTGTTTAGTTACTTATGGAACTTGTGCGTCGGTGCTCAAGTCCGAAGCTACAGATGCTCGACTGGCAACTGTCAGGACTTAAGCTTGGCTGTACTCCTTGTGCAGCGCAATCACCCGTTCGACATCGCGCTTGCATCCGAGATAGATCGGCGAGCGCTGGTGGATGTCCGTGGGGATGAGGTCGAGGATTCGCTCTGTGCCGGTCGTCGACATGCCACCCGCCTGCTCCATGATGAACGACATGGGGTTGCACTCGTACAGCAGACGCAGCTTGCCGTCCTTGCTCTTGCTACTGCCGGGGTACAGGTAGATGCCACCGTACAAAATCGTACGGTGGATGTCAGACACCATACTTCCGACGTAACGCGCCGCGTACGGCTTGGGTTTGGTCTTGCACTCATCCACAAAGGCCTTGGTGGCGCGGTCCCAGTGGGCGTAGTTGCCCTCATTGCACGAGTAGATGGCCTTAGGTTCATCCGGGATGCGGATATCCTGGTGCGACAAGATAAAGGCACCAATAGTTGGGTCCAGCGTGAAGCAGTGCACACCCTTGCCCCACGTCAGCACGAGCTGCGTAGAACTACCGTACATGCAGTAACCAGCCGACACGAGCTTGCTGCCAGGCTGAAGAATGTCCTTGTATCTGTTCACAGCATTATTAGCACCATCTTTTGATCGTCCATAAAAACTTGTACTCACCCTCCCTCGGACGTGCCATCACGTTGGTAGATGGCAAAGATGGTGCCGGTGGACACATTGCAGTCAATGTTCGAGGAACCATCCAACGGGTCAAAAGCGATGCAGTACTTGGTGCCGCCCGACTCATGGTCCACGATAATGGGCTTCTCCTCCTCCTCGGAGACCATCACCTCGATCTTGGTCGAGAACTTGAGCGAGTTGACGAAGATGTCGTTGGCCAGCACGTCCAGCTTCTTGACCTGGTCGCCGGTCGAGTTCTCCGAGCCGTCGAGGCCGTAGAGACCCGTGAGACCTGCGCGACGCACAGAGCTGGCAATGACCTTGCAAGCCAACTCGATGGATGTGAAGAGGACGCTCAAGTCGGCATTGCCCTGGATCTCCTTCTCGGCCAGGATGAAGCGCGAGAGCGTGATGGGGTTCGAGTGGTCCACTTGGGCAGCCATGATGCTTCGGGTGAGAGCGGAGTGCGATCGATGGAGCAGATTCGCGAATGCTGTGGCTTGGGCGACGCCTCGGCTTGAAGCTACTGAGTGTGAAGTGAGACTTGCCACGACGGCCGTGTCATGGAGCCCTTTCGAATTACAGCGACGTGTTGCGCTATAGAGAATTTGTTTCTTATCGTTTTCAGGTTTATATAAATGTTTACAGTTGAAAGGAACATTGAAATGGGATTGATTGAATGCGTTTTTGAAAGATATGTAGTTGTAGATGCAACAGATTAGGAGTGGATACTGTACTCAACAGCTGGCTCAAGTACGTCAGCAGATCAAAGTGTTCAATTGCGTTTTAACCTGCTGCTCTAAGAAGGTTTTACTTCTCTTGTCCGTGCTGCTTGTACAGCTCGATCACACGCTGGACATCGCGCTTGCAGCCCAGGAAGATTGGCGAGCGTTGGTGGATGTGGGTCTAGGAGGCACGACAAGAGATTCAAGGTTAGTACGATTGCTGGTTGATCTGCTGCACCAATTCGACGTACGGGGCACAAGTCGAGCACGCGCTCTGTTCCGGTCGTGGACGCGCCGCCAGCCTGCTCCATGATGAACGACATCGGGTTACATTCGTACAGCAGACGCAGTTTGCCATCCTTGCTCTGCAGTATCCAACAAGCACAAGATGTCAGTGATCGAGTTCATCGACGTTGAAATGGTTGGTAAATTAGCCTGCCTTGTCGCTGCCAGGGTACAGGTAGATGCCACCGTACAGGATCGTACGATGGATATCAGACACCATACTGCCGACGTAACGCGCGTTGTAGGGGGTGGGCTTGTTCTTGCATTCGTCCACGAATGCCTTGGTGGCGCGGTCCCAGTGGGCGTAGTTGCCTTCGTTGCACGAGTAAATCTGCGGTCGAACAGTAAGACGGCATCAGAGCGCAGAACGAACGTGGATCATATGGAATATGACGTCTGCGTACCGTCTTGGGGTTTTCAGGAATCTGCATATCCTTGTGCGATAAGATGAAGGCACCAATCGTCGGGTCAAGCGTGAAGCAATGCACACCCTTGCCCCAAGTCAATACCAGCTGAGTGGAGCTACCGTACATGCAGTACCCTGCCGCCACAAGCTGATTGCCGGGCTGAAGAATGTCTTTAAAGCTGCATCGGATTCGAGAATTAGACAGAGTGAGAGACATATTTCACACAAGATCTTACCCGCCATGAAGCGCGCGCTCACGATGGTAGATACCGAAGATGGTGCCCGTCGAGACGTTGCAGTCGATATTAGAGGAGCCATCAAGAGGATCAAAGGCGATGCAGTACTTGGCTGTGCAACACAAGAGTCAATACGCGTTGAAACAGCGAGCGATACCATGTAACTCACTTCCAGTGGAGGCGTTCTCCACGCAAACGGGCTCGACTTCCTCCTCAGATACCATGACTTCGATCTTGGTCGAGAACTGTGACACAGCCTCATGTCACCATTTCATCAAATTCTGACCTCGAGTGTTGTCAACGTACCTTTAGCGAGTTGATGAACACCTCGTTAGCGAGGATATCCAGCTTCTTGACTTGATCACCCGTAGCATTTTCAGAGCCATCCAGACCATACAGCCCCGTCAGTCCGGCACGACGCACGGAACTTGCAATGACTTTGCATGCCAACTCGATTGAAGAGAAGAGCACGCTCAGATCGGCATTGCCCTGAATCTCCTTCTCGCCGAGAATGAAGCGGTTGAGCGTGATGGGATTAGAGTGGTCAACTTCGGAGATGGCCATGATATACTGGAGAAGGGGTGGACTACTAAGCGAAATGCAGAATGACCACGAACCGAGACACTGACGAAGCTCAGTGTCTCTGTTAAACGTCACGCAGTGACGTAGGACCCAGCAGTGGCATTGATGAAGGGTGAGACGGATCGTGCATCTTTGATGGGCCCTGCGAACTGGATGGTAGTCACTAGACTCTATTGCGAAGATTGCCACGATGAGGCGACTACGTGTGTGGCCCATAATCATTCGTATTGTGTCACAACTCGAAAACTGCCCCACTTCAACCTGTAACCATTCAATCAGTCGTAAACATGCAAGTCATCATCGTTCCAGTGTTGACGTGGTTCGGTTGCTTCGCAATCCTCGCTTGCATGCATGTTGCATCCCAAGACTCAGTACTTGTTACAACCTAAGCAAGACTTCACACCACCTTCTAGATTAAAGATAACACTCAACTGAAGCCAGCACAGCGCAGACCACAAGAGCAACCATCGCTGCGCAGAAGCTCGTCTTGTGTGTTTCTGCTGTTTTTTGTTAATTTCTACTCGTAGCACACGGCTAGGAACTGGCAAGCGACGGCAACCTACCTAAAATTGCCTTACAGCTTGTTCATGGAGGCCACATCCACCGACTGCACGTAGTCCTCGAAGCCCTCAATGGCATCCGTGATGTCATCAAGCAGCACGAGGTCGTCAATGATGACGCACTGCACCAGCAGCTTCTTGATGCCAAAGGCCACAGGCACGAGCTTGTGGCCCTCACCCCACGTCAGACCTTCCACAGGAAGAGCCTTGATCTTGGCAGCCAGCTCCTCGAGGTCCGTCTCAGCCTCCCAAGGCTTCACCTCAATGACCACCTGCGAGCGCTCCACAGGCTTCTTCTTCTCCTTCTTGGCGGCCTTGGCGGCCTCCGCGCGCTTGGCAGCAAGGGCCTTGGCAGCCTCGTCCTCCTCCTCGTCGTCATCGTCACCGAACAGGTCGTCGTCCTCCTCCTCCTCTTCCTCCTTGGGAGCGGCCTTGGGGGCAGCGGCCTTCTTGGTCACCAGAATGGCACGCAGACCCAGCTTGGCAGCAATGTGCACGTACCAACGGTAGACATTGGCGTACTTGGCGGCGTCCGGGACGGCCGAGAACTGCTGGAACAGAGAGGCATCGGCCGAGCTGAACTTGTAGCCCTCGATGTAGCTGCGGTTAGTGAGGAAGCCGTTGAGCTTCTTCAGGCCAGCGTCCTGGTCCAGGTTGTCGAACGTGATGCCCATGGTGCTAGGAGGTTTTCTACTATGCGGCCGCTTGGCTTGTGATAGATCCGCAACAGGGGAGAGCTTGGCTGGTCAGGAGCGGGCGAAGAGATATTGAAGATTATTGCTGATGAGGTTACGTGCATAGTGAAAACAAGTGTGCGGAAAGGAGGGACCTCTATTGAAAGCAGATCTTGAATGGAAATTGCATTTGCCAAGTTTTTTCATAGCGGTGTTGCGAGTTACATGTTGAAAGTTTCTTGGCTGGGTTTATATGAAATGCACATCGAATCAGCTCACACGGTGGGAAATAACAACAACAGTCACCAACTCGCACTAGTTGCAGTCGTCATTTCTTGATTAATGACTGATGTCACGAAGAATATCAAATCTATTATCCACATTTTGATACTCTTTGGAGAATGCCAATCCACTAAACCAGGCGAGCAACTTCGTTATCGCTTCAGCCGAGTAGAAAGCTGCATCGAGTCAAGCTAAAATATCTTACGTATGTGCTACATGGATCACCCACTGCAACATCGGAAGTATACACGTTATGCTCGATGAGAGCGTGCGACTCTGGAAGGTCCAGTATCTTACTACAACGCTTATTATGCCGGCAGTGATGAAAAGTTTTAGTTTCCTGTCTCGAAGTAGCATTTTGCTGCTACGTCGGATACATTCAATACGCTCCAAGGCCGCATAAGATGCCGATGTCAACAACGTCACTTACTATCAATACATCTCAAGACAGATGCACGTCACCAAGTTGTCTTCTGTTTCACAACAGAAGAGCTACGTTGTCCAACAGTACCTGTTGCCACCAATTTCTTTACTCATCAGAACGCACTAGCCAATTTGCAGTTTTCCATTCCTAGCGTTTTTATCTCCATACAGACTCTCGATGTCAATTACTTCTTCAACATCCCCGCGTTTGGCAAACGGCGATATAAATTCAAGCTTGTCAAGGTCATCAGAGCAAATCCGCAGGAGGTCCCGTCGAATATCACTAACCGACTGGAAAGCGAACAGTATCTCGGACGGTTGTGTAACTCATGTCGATGTGTTTCTCGGATCACTAACAGACGTATCTGAGCAGCTTGCATCTTCACTGGCTGAAAGTGCCAGTCAACGTGGAGCAGAAGTCACCATGCAATCGCTAGAAGAATTTCACCCGGAGCAATACCTCGACCGAAATTCGACGCTTCGATCCACATCACGCCTCGCAGTATTTGTAGTATCCACTCATGTTGCTGGCAAGCCTTCACCATGTGCTGAAACATTCCTACAATGGCTTCGAGAGACCTCAACAAAAGCGAACTTTTCACTTACCGACAGGCATCCTGAGGCGAGCGCACCACCGCAAAACACTTCTTCAATGGCCAGTCCTCGCAAGATTCAACTTACTTCATTCAAACCAGAGGGGGAGCTACAGCGTCACAACTTGTTGACAGACGCTCTACTAAGGTTTCGTGTGAATTTACGTCGTCCTTTCCGCTGTGGAGAATCACAAACGAGCACGACGAACAAGACTGAAGGCCCATTGCAAGGCATCCAATATGCGGTATTTGGCGTCGGGAATTCCATATATCGTACGTACAACGCTACTGCGAAGTACATTGATACAAGATTACAAGAGTTAGGAGGAGTTCGTGTTTGTTATGTTGGACTAGGAGATGTGTCAAACGGCATCGAAGTCGTATTTGCCAAGTGGGAAGCTCGACTTCTGCAAACAGTCTCTAGTCAGCCAAGCTACACTTCCATCGGTATTCCAGTCACAACTCAGAAATTGTCTAAATCACTATCTCGATCCTCACTTCCTGGTGCCACTGGAATTGCTGGAATTAGTATCACTGAGATAGTGGCGGAGGAGGCAGCGATGTATGGGTCATCGCTCGCTGATTTGGAGATCCCCCGAGCTGAGATCACAAATCAACGTGGCCATAAGTCAAAGCACAGGCGATACAGCAGTGCGACTTCGATTATCAGGGGTCAAATGGTCGCAAGACGCGGAACTTTTAACTTGCCTCCTTTGACAAACCATTTTCGATAACTGCACAAACTAGTGAACAGAGTACGTTGACGAGCCTCGATTTCGTAAAAAATGAAGTCTTTATCCTGCACAGAATGAGAAGAATCTAACCACTTTTAAAGAACACCTTCTCCGTGTTTTCAAGAACACGGGCTGCAACATCTTCTTGGGCTTCACCGCGAATAGCACTGATGATTTCCAACACCTGGCTGCGTAGACAACAAGCCAACAAATAGTTAACCTTCCCTGTAACAATTTAAAAATGACCCTATACCGGGTTAACTTACATGAGTGTACACAGTTCGTTGCGCCCTTTAACGAGACAGTCAGGCGCGTACTTTTCCGCTTTTTTGCTTTGCCAAGTCGTTTTCACGTGACTATAACCAGCGTGAGTCGCGCGGATATCGCACCAAGGAGCATCTATCAGCGAAAACATTTAAACGTTAGACATTAATCCGCCATGACTACTTGCATATTATAACGTACCAGTCTCAATCATCAGTCTTTCAAGCGGAATGGTCTTGACACACTCTAAGTTTTCTGAAGTCTTTAACGAGCAGCCGTTTACACCAATGTACAGTCCGAGTTCTACCAACTTTAGCATTTCGTCCTTCCCACCCGTGAAAGAATGCACAACACCATTCGAGAACCTCGACCTGTTCTTCGAAATCATATCGTAGAAATCCCCAGCCGTGTTTCGGTTATGGAGAAACAATGGCAACTTGGTTTGCTCCGCCAGTTGGAATTGTTTTTCAAAGTACTTGAGCTGCGTCTCCTTGTCACAGAACTCGAGTCTGTCGTAGTCCAGTCCACACTCTCCAATTGCCACCACTTTTCCCTCTTTCTGCCCTTCTTCACATACAGCCAAGAGCTCCTGGAAGTAGCTGTCCGGGTCGTTTCCATCCGCTTCAAACTCACTGCAGCGCGTTGGATGGACCCCCACTGTGGAAAAAAGTTGCGGCAACTCATCTCCCTCATGTTCTATTGCCAGTTGTAGCGCTTTTCGGCTCTCCTCAAGGTTCCCACCGGTCACGATGATCTTGGCAACACCAAAAGCTTTTGCTCGAGCCAAAATGGCAACTAGATCTGACTGAATTAAGGAATAACCACAACGTGTTAAAGACTGTAAATTGGGGTAGAGGTGGACAAGACCCTTGTAGTGCACCTCATGCTTTTGCTTGCCGCGATAGAGTCCCGTGAATACCGGGTCTGTCAGGTTTGCACCGATATCGATCATCTTGAGCGCCACTTTGCCAGTAGTTCGCAGCATGAGTTTAGGGTTGTACTGTGTGCTACAAAAGTGTTGCCAAATTGAAGTGTCACAGAAGTTTTCGAGCGGCAACTTCAACAACTTCAAAACTTTTGCCACTTTTGCCACTTTTGCGCGGGAAAAGAGAAGCAAGAGCAACAGTTCATTTCTCATTTTGCCACCTAGGGCGCACTTGGAAACAGACTGAAAAGCTACGAAAAGATGGCAAAAGGTGTTTGGATGTCAGAAGAAGAGGTTGAGAAGATTGTCCAGTTGCGCAAGAACGGAGTTCCAGTCACAGCCATCGCCAAGCAGGTGGAGCGTAGCACCAATTACATCTACCGGATCTTGAAAAAGCATAGTAACCAGCAACAACCGCAACAGAACAAAAAGAAGATTGCCAATGCTCCAGTTCAGTCAACTAACGAGCTGCCAGACGGACTTTCGGACTCTAGTGAGGCATTGCTGTGTGCTGTGGACAGCATGGAAGTGTCAACATACGAGCCAATCCCCATACCAAGATCCATGAGTGAAACTCAGACGCAACTTGTGCGAACGGGCACTGTAAATGCCAGTGTTGCCTATACTGGAGCACCAGGTTCCACGAGTGGTGCCAGGCCTCAGGACGCAGATATGGCCGAGAACTTTTGGCTCTTGACAGATGCAACATCGTCAACGACCCGTCCAGCAGGTGATACGTCAGGAGGCCCGTTTAAAAAGCACAAATCTTTAGCTTCTCAAGTCCCAGGCACTCAACCATCTTTGCCATCAGGAAACCAGCAACTTCAACGCCGAGGGTTGGGTATGACCGCCCATGAGACTTTCGCTAATGGTGGAGGATTCCTAAAACTCTTGCAAGATGAAATTCGCCGGCTTGAAGGAGTGGGTCATGGAGACGTTTACGATGCTCAACTGTTGCAGATGCTGGTCAAATTTCATGCAGAGTTGCTACTGGTGCAGTTACAGAAAACGCATTTCATTGCCACTACCGCTCGTGCTAGCGGGTTAGACGCTGATACCAAGGAAACCAGTCGCCTACTCCATGAGAAATTGTCAAAGGAAATCGCAGTCTTGAATGTCCAGGCAGACCGTGAAAGACTAGAGCTGGAACGCGAGCAGATCAAACACAAGGCGACGACAATGGTGTGCCAACTCCTGCACACTCTGGACGGCGCGAACCAGCAGCTTCCTGGCCAATAACGACCATTTCACCAATTTTGCTTGTTGCCTCCGAACTGGGATGAACTCACACTGACCTGCTAGCAGCCTCCGAGTTCTTTCGGGACGACATCTACACGTTCAGCGTGCATATCCTCTATGTTGGCATTTTTATGCGTTATGATTGGCACTACCAATACAGACTGCGCTCCACACACCGCTGCTCCTTCGTCTGTAGTTACTTGAAGTACTTCGTTCGTGCTGGTGGTTTATATGGGACTCGTACAGGAAGGCAGAACTACGTGCTCGCTAGCTGGAACTGATCGGAGTACATGTCTTGGCCTTCTTGAGCAGAGAATCCGAATTTGCTGTTTCATCCAGCGCTAATTTCCGCTTTGCCGCTATCAATGCTGCTGACTCGGCATTGGCGGTGTCGTCGTCTGCGCCGTGATCGCTTCCTACACTAATACTATTACTATCATCACGTTTCGCACCACTGCTGTCATCACCGTCACCATTTTGCTCTGTCACTGCTGTAGTCGACTTATTCCCATTTGCGGAGTTGCTGTCAGGCGCAGTGAGCTTCCAAGAGATCTTCTGGAACACGTTCTTGAACTGAGGTGATCGAGCCTTCTGCTGAGCCTTTTTCTGAGCGAGTACGTTTCCTCCACCGAGGAATGATTGAGTGTCCACATCATCCTCTTTTTTCTTGCGTTCTGGGAGTTTAAGTTCTCGGTCTTCTTCGGCGGCATCAGCACCACGTGGAGACGTTGTCAAAGCAGCGTCAGCAGGGTTTCCTTCCCTAACCACTGTCATTGTTTCGTTATCATCGTCATCATAATCCACCAGTTTGACTGAGCGAGGTCGATTCTGGCATGGGACCTCCTCCTAAATATCAAGCAAGCAATATGAGCATTAATGGATAGAGAATGATGTCCGGCAAGCTACTTTCCTTACCTCTGATATGTTCTTGTCGAGTTCAGGCGTAGGTTCTGCAGAATCTGTCTCTTTTTCAAAGTACAGCTCCTCTTCATCGTCAATACTACCTGCCCGTACAAATCGAATCTTGCTGGTATCAGCAGAGTCTACCGCCGCGTCAGTGGACCCAGAGTTTCCATCGTAACGTGCACGGATAGCCTCGAAGACGAGCGGACATTCACCTTTATAAGTTTCGTAAAACTTCGTGTAGATGTGTTCGATTAATGACGTCAAGTTTGTCTTCATCATACAACAATTAAGTCGGTTAGCGTACTCCATTTTTTCGTCAGTTTGGAAGACTCACCTTCTCAATGAATGACAGCACTTCCAGGATGGCCGAGCTGACAGCCCCTGTGTTCTGCTTTCCGATCTCCAAATTTGCTAGCATCGGTGTAATCAGATCATTTTGAATCAAAAATCTGGAAAAGAAAGCTTCAGCCCGTACTGCGCACGCTCGGACAAACTTCACTGCATCTAGAAAAGAAATTCATCAGAATATTAGTCCGATAGCTCTTTTTGAGTGTTTAGGAGCACTAAACACCTGGACAGTAATATGTCACAACTACGTACGGATAACAAACAGTTTGTTTTTTGAGCGCAGCATTTTTTCAGCGTAGGTCGCAACGGGTTGTCTCCCAAATAGATATTTGACCCGATACCCATGGTTTTCTGTGCAGAACGTGAGCAGTTCCATGATACTGTCTTGCAGATTAAACATGGCGGACTCATCGTGAACAAAAGTGTTGTTCTTCAGAGGTTGAAGCATCCAGTGCATGTAGTTAGGGTAGAGCACACTCAAAAACTTGTCATCCTTTGCATATACAAGCCACACACACAACACTATCAGCCCCAACTCGTTACACTTCTCCATGTTCTCCGGAAATCTTACCTGTGCAAGCGGTACTCGGAAGATCTCTCGTAGCAGGTTGAACAGCTGGATCCGCAAAGGCTCATCACGCTCAAAAACAATCAGCATCGCTGTGAATAAGGACGAGTCTGGCCTCCATAAAATACGGTCCTCATCCGAGGTCGGCGCAGGAACGCATTTGCCTTCGCTTGCAAGGTACGTCCGCAACTTTTCAGGACCCTGATACATAACTAGAATATTCAGGATGTCCACTGCCAGCGCAATTTCCTCCGCATTTGAGTCCGGAGAGCCCAGCACATATGCAAATGCAGCAAACATTTCGCCATCACCGAAAAGATTGCCAATGATGGAGCCAAAAACGGGAGGAGCTCCAAAAGGCTCACGTCGCTGCGGTCTATCGATGGGTTTTGTCACTCGCACCAAGTCGATAATCGCTTTTAACAGCCCAAGTCCATCCATCCTTTTATCTGTACTGAAAACAAGCTCCTTCCTGCGACATCGATGAATTCCAAAGATCAGCACAATCCAATTAGCAATTTGCCCACCAAATACGTACGTGGCCTTCCAGTAATCTTCAGCCTCGGAAATGTAGGAAAGGATATGAAAGTTGTTCTCATTGGCCATGTGATCCAGCAACAACACACATCCATCGGGCAGTGACCTCGACAGCACATTATCTTTAATGACTTGGATACGGAAGTTCATGTGCACGCGCTCCACTACGCTCCGATCTGTGATTGGGACCACCTGTCATGCAATAACTATCAGCGATTGATCCAAAATTGAACTTGCCGACCGTTCACTTCGCCACGCACCTCATGAAATCCTCCATCTCCTTCCAAAGCTGTTCTAAAGTCCATCTCACGGATTAATCCTGGGTTGTAGCCGAACACGCCGACTACTGAGATGAAGTTGTTCTCACTGAGCAAAATCTCAATCAAGCCGCGATTGCACATTTCAACTAGCACTCAAACGTCAATATAGACTCTCCACAACCTTCAACAACCTCATTGCACTCACGGATCGCGTAGAAAATGTCGAATAGCTGATGCAATACCGTCTTGTCCGCATCCAACTCACTCACATCAAACAAATCCAGCAATTTGACAATATATGCTCCATCCTACCACGAAATTGTGAGTTTCCAGATTTTGTCCTCCTCATTCTCCTCTCTCACCTTATCCGCCAAATCCGTCAACACCTTGGAGCGTACAGTCGGATGGGACGTCTTCAGCACCATTAGAATCTCGTCTAGATGCTCGACATCACACGGCGGCAAGTCTCGCCTGCGAATTGAGCCAATCAAACGGTCGTTAACTTCTTATGAGCCAAAAGCAAGCGACATCAGACACACGTACGGCTTGATGTCGGTGCGGAAGAGCTGGTCGATGCTGCTGTCGCTGTCCATGGTCGCCTCAAGGATGGAAACCACCCGATACACAGCGGCAACTTTTCGGAGTGTGTGCGCGTTACGCAGAGATTTTCTGACAAGTCTCTCCCTTTTCGGTTGGCCAATGGTGACACAGTATCAGAAGAGTTTCCACCAATAGGATGCGAGATATGCTCTTTGAGTCACTTTGCACGAGCTGACGACGCAGCCCAGTTGCTGCTACTGCGATGGGGAAGCAGACTTGTGGAAATCAGAACTTCAAAGTGTCGCTTGCTTGTAGCTGGCTGGCACTGTCTAGACAAGACAGATTCAACTGGTCAACGGATGTCATTAAGGTGAGCATTTCGACCAGATGACTGTCAATATCACGATATCAACTGTAAATGTTACAATAGAAACCGTTATATCAACCTCATTTTTCACCAATACGACCACGTCATTGGACATATTTTCTGCCAATAGATCTTCGGACTGCTTCGCTTTGTCTTTCGGATTCACACGCTAAAATGGCGGGACGGGAATTTGCGCATGTTCAGCCGGTGCGTTCGCAGCCCCTGGCAAGCAACGGAGACACTTTCCGAGCTTGCTTCTTCCCCTATCTGGTCTGTAAGGCTTCTGTCTAACTTGTGATAATTTCTCGCTCTTCAATTAACCAGGACAACGCGGAGATCGAGCGCTCCGTCCTCTCGCAAGAGGTGCGCGACTTTGCTTTCGACATCGAGCGCTTCCGTTGGCCAGATATATTGATAATGCTTTCCTGACTCTTGTGCTGCGTTTGGGTGGTGCGACTGCAGGTGGAAGCGCTGCGAAACCGACTGGGGTTGCGCCAAGTGGATGTGTCAAAGGAATGTGGTGTCAATGCCAGTATGCTTTCCCAGTGGATGCTGGGTAGATACAAAGGCAACGTTGGGCGAGTACGTGACGAGGTTAGGAGCAATTGCAACCTTGCGGGATACTGACTTTTGTATGGATAGATTAATGGATTGATGGAGTCGTGGTTGATACGTCGACGCGGAGGGAAACCCATGGATAAGGGCATGATGCGTACGCATGGAAAGAATTACGATGGGGTGAAATACTGTTTAAGCTAACGGAATACTGCCATGTAGTGTTCACGTCGACGGCAAGCTCACCAAAGTTGAAACGAAGACTGGAGGAGATGAGTGATCCTCTACAAGCTGCGAGGAGGTAGGAAAATGAGTTTACTCGCGGTGATCGTTTCTTCTTATTCTGTCGTGACTGAAGCAGAAAGGATGGAATGATCCTCGCGCAACGAAAGCTATACAACTACCCAAAGGTGCATTATTCAGGTGATATCAACGTCATCTACTTCCTTGTGCTAAATAGTTCCGAAATTGCTGTCATTGTAGTTTCCGACGAGCGACACTCTACTGATTCCAATTAGGCTGGACATAGACATCGAAGGCTATCGATACATTGACTCTTTCTCGTGGAACCTGTACGTGTAATACTCTTCACACGGCGGTTTCTTGATCATAGTAGTGACTGAATGGTGGCACCAATTACGAAACCTTGCAGTTACGAGAAAGATTTCACATACGAGACGTTTGCCGCAGCGCTCATAAGAGATTTGGACCTTCCTAACTGCTTTTACAAGCGCATCGCCAAGTCAATTCAGGATCAGGTGGAGAAAGCACAAAAGTCACTCCCATGGCACGAGGCTGTCACAAGTGAGAGCCTCCACCCGATCTTTATCAACTTACGGTTAAACGATACCATCTACATCGACAGATTCGAATGGGACCTGAACAACCCGAACAACTCGCCAGAGCGGTTTGCCCAGGCAGTTTGTGAAGACTTGGTAAGCACCTCAGGTACACAGACAAAAGGGCCAACTTAATAGATTTATCGTGTTCGTGCGCAGGGTTTGAGTGGTGAGTTCGAAGCACAAGTCGCTTTATCCATCCGCGAGCAGCTTCGCGACTACTCCAGAGTATGATCAACACTAGTCAGTAGCTGCGAATGTGTACAGATTGCTGATGTGACCGAAATTGTATTGTTGTACAGCTTATTCGCGAAGGCTTAAAGGATAGAGTAACGAGACTACCACCAGTAACGGCAGCATTTCGTGATCGTCTCGAAGCAGAAACATGGGGTCCCTCTGTGAAGTACATTTTGGCCGACGACATCCCGCAGCTTGAACGAGAGGACTTTAAGCGAATGAGACCGCTGTCACGTCCTACGATACATGTGCCCCCACCGCCACCCCCAACTGTAAAGCCCAACCGACCACCCAAGCCAGTAAACACCTTTCTTATGTTCTGCAGGTAAATTCTGGTGTTGTTGCAAGTTTTTATAAAATGGTGACTAATAACGTTGGTTTGCAGGCAAAACCGGAAGAAGATTATGGCTGATCATCCTGCTGCAAATGCAAAGGATGCATCAAAAATTCTGGGTGATATGTGGCAGAAACTATCTGAAAAGGAACGGGCGAGGTATGTACAAGAATCCAAGCGGCTTATCGAAACGTTGCTTACCAAGCTTAACGCCATCGTTTTGTTGCAGCTACATTCCAATGACAGAAGCGGAGAATCAGCGGCGAATGAACGAGTGGCGGATGAAGGAGAATGCTCTCAATGGCGTCCACACTACTCTAACCGCAGGCATGGCTGTAGCTACTCCGATTGTATCAGCATCAAGTCATGCCAACTCTCCAGCTATTCCAGGGACCCCAGTTTTGTTAGCTCCTCGAATCACTCCGAGTGTGGCTTCTTCAATTGATGACGTGGATGATGCAGATGCTGAAGATGATGAAGAAGATGACGACGATGATGATGATACTGCTAGCGCCACCAGCGTCATCGTTGACACCGTCTGATAATTTTGCATTGATTAACTCAACGGTCCTCTGCCTTTTGTTCGTAGTATATTACGGCAGCCGCCTCCTTCTTACGAAGCCTCCTCATTGTCTATCGTAGGTGAGACTCTCCACTTGGACTGGTAGTAATGGTTCTCCAGCTCGAATAATGCCGACGAAATGTCCGAGCTTAAGTGGGAAATCTGTGCGTCCACGTCGTCACATCTGCCAATACAAACTTAGTGAGCACGTTGTTCTCTTCAATACAGCCATTAACTAACAGCCTCACCGTTTGAGCAGGTCGTCCGACGTCGTGTCGACGTTCTGACTCATGCCTTCGAAGTCGCCGAGTGCCAGTGACAACTTCATCTCGGAGACGAGCTTGAGCAGCGACTCGCTGGCTTGCACCAACGTAGTAGCGTAGATGGAGCTCTGGAAGGACTCGCGCGTGGTGTTGGCTGAGTCCTTGATCTTCGCTGTCTTGATTAGCCCCTTGAAGTTCTCCACTAGCTTCTCCACATTGTTATCCAGCCGCTGCCGATACTCCTCCGCCATGGTCGACTCGAAGTGTGTAAAATGGTGTATTCCTCTTCAGAATGGTGTATTCCACACAAATATTGTGTTTTTGACACCATTTTCTCTTCTCCGTTTCTATCACTTAGCTGGCAAACTAGAACTAGTATAGTATACTTGATGCAATTCCAATATGCATCTATGTATACCGACGCAGGCATCTAGCAATGTAGTGATGCATCTCAATTGATCCGCTGGAAGGTGGTCCGTTTCCTAGGCGGCGCTTGGTTAGCGTTTCCAAAAACGGATCTTTGTCGAGGTTTTTCGTCAAAAAACCTCTTGGACTTACTATGTCGCACAAGGGGGGCTCAACGGGCCGTCGCTCCTTCAAAGGCAGTTCCGCTTCATTCCAATCAGGTGCGTAGGACTGCCGTCACTGGCGGCATGATGCTGCGCTCCCCATCGTGTCGTAGCTCTTGCCGTCAGCTGCAATAAACACTCCACATCCACAGCTATCTAACCATATTTCTGTTTTCACTTACAACTCGCTATTGCCTTTGGTCCGACCTACAGAAAACACCGTAGAAACTCGACTACCTAAAGAATTATGTTGGCTCAGCTCGTAGCAGACGTGTGCCCCTCGTCGGCGTCCTTCTTCGGCTTCATGGGCGTTGCCTCCGCCCTCGTCTTTGCCAGTACGTTGCTTCAGTCTCATTAGACACAGCAATAAGATGCGTCAAGTGATGTATATATGCATTGTTTCTCTTTGCTAACTGTTGTTGTCTCTATTGGTGTTTTTGTCGGATAGACCTTGGTGCTGCGTACGGCACGGCCAAGTCTGGCGTGGGTATTGCGTCGATGGGTGTGATGCGTCCCGAGTTGGCCATGCGTAACATCATCCCCGTGGTCATGGCCGGTGTGCTGGGAATCTACGGTTTGATCGTGGCGGTGATCATCCAGGGTTCGATCGATCCTCCGAACGGCAACGCACCCAAGTATGGCTCGTACACGGGCTTTGCTCACCTGGCTGCTGGTCTGTGCTGTGGTCTGAGTGGTCTGGCGGCCGGTATGGCTATTGGTGTGGTTGGTGACGCGGGTGTGCGTGCTGTGGGCCAGCAGGAGAAGCTGTTCGTGAACATGATCCTGATCCTGATTTTCGCGGAAGCTCTGGGTCTGTACGGCTTGATCGTGGCGCTGATTCTGTCGCAAAAGAAGAGCGACTGTCCGTCGGAGTAAGCTATCATTTGTGGAAGACGGATGCGAGCTCTGCTACTCGATCTGTTTCATAGCTTTTGAAGGAAGTAGAGTGGTGACGCCAAGAACTCTTGCGGTTTGGACGGAGGCAGGCTTAAGAATTATTTCATCCTCCTCGTCAGTGCTATTTCTTCTACACCGTCGCTGCAAGTGATAACGCTAATACTACAACCCTTTTCATACATTATGAATCCCTCGGTGCTTCGTTCTGTGATATAACAAATTACGCCGGCAAACGCTGTGTTCTCCAGTGACTCAATTTACATGAATGTAAACTCGATTGATGTGCCCATCGAGAAATTCTTGGAGGTTCAGATCAATGCCACCGAAATGCTCTCGGTATAGTTTGCTTACTATTGCAGAACGAACAAAACACCGAGGGATTCATAATGTATGAAAA
>PCFV01000060.1:0-79624 GCA_002812785.1 Phytophthora litchii | reverse complement strand
GGCATAAAAAACGCGCGTCCGCGTAGCTGATGCCCAGAACACTAGTACTAAAGCAAGCCAAATAAACAGTTGTATCCGATTCTGGCTCACGTGTTTATCGAGTTTTAAACTGTTAACCTGTCTCGAACGAAATATAATATGCGTCCAAATTATCCGGTAGTACCGATTTTCCCAGGTAAAATCAGATTGCCGGTAATCCCGGTTTCCTCGGGGTAGAACTAAAACCGGTAATACTGTTTTGTGCTTTAAACCGGTACGAGGCACACTGAAGCCTGTGGCAATAATGGACCCGTTCCTGCAGCTGGACGCGGGTGGCGTCGTGTACGACGACCTGGTGGGCGATACCGTTGACTTGGAGACGCAGATCCAGCGGCACATTGCGGAGTCGAGTCAGGCCGAGGCACTGTTCGGCGAGCAGCTGTACCGTCCAGTGGGAGAAGAGGATGAAGCAGACAATGGAGCGGGACAAGATGAGCAGTTAAACGCGACTGCGTTGGACGAGCTGGAGCGTCAGCGATATTTACATCGCGTGTTGTCTATCGAGAAGGGGATGCAGGAGGCAGACAACGAGATGCAACAGCAGATCGACACGATGAGGCGCATTCTTGAGCTCAGGGACCCGATGGAGCAGCTCTCCGAGTATCTCGCGCTCGAACAGGAGGCCAGGCGAAAGGACGATGTGGAAATTGTGGAAGACTTGGTGCACTGTGCCAAGCGCATGACGAATGAGGAAGACAGCGAAGTGGCCACGCTGGGTGCGTTCTTCTTCTTGTGTGACAGACAACGACACCGAGCTCGAGGGATGGCAGCCATGCTGCCAGTTGTGGCGGCCATGATGGAGGCGTCCAGCGGAATGGATCACTCGCCAATCTAAACAGCACAGTGAATTGTTGCTGATACTGGTGACTGAATTTTATTATTGACTATGGGCATTAGGACCCCCACTGGAAGAAATCGCATTGACTTCCCTGTGGGTTTGGACACTTGTAGAAAATCCGACCCTTGTTCACTCCATTCTTGCACGTGAGCAAGACACTCGGCAAGCCACAGTCGCACTTCGGTGTCTCATTGTCAACTCCAGGAGGCAGTATTGACGGTCGCTGACGTTGGGACTCCTCGTCTTTCCACTCGAAGTAGCCGCAGCTGTCTGCACCTTGGAAGCTGCAGGAATAAAACTCGCGGTTTTGGTTCGGACCTACCTTTCTAGTTTTCCGCACGACGCAGGGGGTGTTGTGCTCGGAACACATTGGTGTATCCAATGCACTAGCAACTCTCGAAGCAGGGGGCAGACCTGATCCACCGGGTGTCTCGGTAATTTCATCCTTCCACTGGAAAAACCCGCAGTTATTGTCCGTTTGGCTGCGTCGGCAGCTGTAGAACTGCCGGCCTTTGTTAGACCCTTCCTTCCTCACGGTTCTCTCTGTGCAAGGTTCGTCATGACCAGGACATTTCACAACCGGACCCGAGTCGGATACCCAAGCGAAGTAGTTGCACTGCTCACCTTGAGGCAGCGGACACACGTAAAACATGCGCCCAGTGTTCGGTCCGTCACGAATTACCTCTTTCTCCACGCAGGGTAAGTTATGTTCTTCACATCGGGGTATGTCTGATGTCAGGTTTGGAGCAGGGAGTTGTCGACTCTGCACCTGCGGAGAATCTGCAGACTGTGATGGGGTTCGTTGACGCTTCCGCCGTCGATCTACAGGTAGGTCTCCACCGCTAGCACTTGCATCCGAGATAAAACCACTAGGTCTTACATCTGCGCGATTGGGCACGCTGTCACCAGCGGTGCGAGGTCTCATATCACCCCGCGGTGGTGGTGGCAATTGATGCTCTGCAGTATCATTGGCCGGCTGACCAAATTGCTCCGAAAAAGTCTGGTCCAGTACATTGGCACTACGCATAACCTCTAGGAAAATGCTCTTCATCTGCAATTGAACCAACAGGATATTTGTTAAAGCACCCAATATAAACCCTTAAGCTACATACACAATCCGTACCTGATCCATGCACGAATCTACAACTTGCCGAAGAACCTTCTGACCTAACGAAATAGCTTTACAGTCATTCTCCATCTGAAAAAATATACAAGTAAAAGCTGTCAAGTCAAGTCAAGACAAAATCAATCGTGCTTTCGAACTCACCGTAGCACGAAGAACAGGTTTTGCCAACTCGAGGCCCATGTGCTCGTACGACAAAACAAGTGCCAACCCCAGTGTTGTAGGTTTGAATTGGGTGTCATTGTTCACCTTGACAGCATACTCACGCTTGAGAATAGTTTTGATGTGTTCAGCGATCGTGGCATCTGTGCCAATACCATTAGAATCCATCTTTGCGATCAAATCAGCCTCTGACAGAAGCGGTGGAGGATTTGTCTCTCCAGATAGCATCACAACTGTCGTCGGATGAAATACATCTCCACGTTGATAGACAGGAATTGCAGATGCATTCCATTTCTCGTACTTGTAGATATCCAAGTAATTTCTCTCCTCCACCATCAGTCCGGATGCTGTGAAACTCTCACCCAGCATTCGCATCACAACACTTGTCTGGCTACCCTTGGCATCCCGACTACAGCACGCTAAAAAATGGAGAGCGACGAGCTCGTAGACTTTCTTCTCGTTTGGGTCTGACAACATATTTACATCAATACTCTTGGTAGGATGAATCGGAGGGTGTGCTTGGTCATCGGAGTTTCCGTGGCGAGGAGTTTCGTATTTTCCTCCATCAAGGAGATGCCGGGTTACATAGTTTCCCCACTGCTGATGATTTTCATGGAGTCGAACTAAGTTCATAAGGTCCGTTCCTTCTTTGAACTTGCTGGTCTCCGTACGTGGGTAGCTAATAAAACCCTTATTGTATAAACTTTCTGCTGCCTTCATGGTTGCCTCCGACGAGATCCGCAGCCAGCGTGATGCTCGCTTTTGAAGCTCCACTGTTGTAAGCGGTAGAGGTTTCCGCTTCCACGACGGGCGTTTGTCAACCGCCTCAATCGTTGCTGTTTGGCTCTCCACAAGACACTCGTAGATACACAAGCACGCCATGCGGTCAAAAAGATGTCCACGCTTCCACTTAAATGTCGTAGTGGGTGCATCTGGTTGATCATTTTGTTGGTGTGTGACGCTAACGTAGTAAAATGCCTCCTGGTCAAAATTTTGTATCTTGAGAAATCGTTCCACCACGAAGCCGAGGGTTGGGAATTGACACGGTCCGTAACTGATGACACTTTTCTCCTGTTTGAGCCCTGGAAACTTGCTCTGGATGCGCATCGTCTGAAATCTAGTAAATGCTGCACCAATTCTCAAATCAATCTCCGATCGCGCGTCAACTGCCAATGCAAGTTTCTCATTGGGCTCTGACAAGTTCTGCACTGCATGGATAATATCGCGAGGAATCAGTGCCGAGAACCGAGCACGGAACACACGCAGTTTACTGTTGGTTTTTTCACAGATGGCTTTGACCTCGTAGGCAATGTTCTCTCCTTCTCGATCGCAATCCAACCAGAGCACGAGCCACTGTGACAAAAGATGATTAGTCAACGATCACTATTTGACTCATAGGTCACGCACCTGACTGTGCTTTGCTTCCTTCAGTAGCGTCTTTTCAATCTTCTTCTGGGTCTCATCACTGCGTATCCTCTTGTTCACAGGAGCAGTGAAGAGCTCCACTGGGTCACACGAGTACCAACTTCTGACACTTGCATCAAAATCAAGCTCCATAATGTGACCTGTGACGGACGTGACGACCATTTGCATCTGCTGCCCTCGGATCTCGTACGGGAACTCGAAGAGCGCATTGTATTTGGAGAAGCCTGCGCGCTGCAGACAGAGGCGACGACAGCGTTAGAGACAGCGCTGAGCCGCGAGGACGAATGAATACACAACACACACGCTGCGAGCGGCCGGAAGACAGGATATTGGCGATCTCTTTGGCCACCGACGGCTTCTCCGCCACGTTCAGCACCTTCATCTGCAACGAATTTGACTTCCGCGCCAAATTTAACGGCATATAATTGGTAGAAAAAAGACCAATCAACGCGCACTTAGTTCAACTACAAGACCTTCACTCCTCATCCACACGTTGTAGCCATGACGCTGAACGGCTTCCTGAACGTGCGGAAGCCTGCAGGACTCACGTCGCATCAATGCGTAGGGGCGATGCGTCGAGTGTTTGACACGCGACAGGTTGGACATGGCGGGACGCTGGATCCGATGGCCACAGGCGTCCTCACGCTGGCGGTGGGGCGAGCAACGCGCTTTCTGCAGTATTTCCCGACTGGCAAGGAGTACAGGGGCGTCATCCGTCTGGGCGTCACGACAGACTCGGACGATATTACAGGCCAAGTGTTGACGCAACGACCAGCGCCGTGGATCGATGAGGAGATGGTGCACTCGACGTTGCAAAGGTGACAGACTCAGGAGGAGGAGACTAGGGCGAGAAGGACTGACCGAACTGCTACAGGTTTATGGGCGAGATTGATCAGATTCCTCCACGAGTCAGTGCTATCAAGAAAGATGGCGTGAGGCTGTACAAGTTAGCGAGAGCGAAAAAGGTAAGAATTGCATCGAGTTGCTGGAATAGAGTGACGGAGCTGACAAAGGATGCTGGATAATACAGGACTTTGCTGTCAAGCCGAGACGGGTGCATATCGAGCAGATTAATGTGCAGAAGTTTACGCAGGGAGATTTCCCGGAGGTGAGTTGCCAGTTCTTTAGTGTTGAGTGGTGGACTCCTGATGGTGATAATGTTAGGTGGATATCAACGTTACCTGTGGAGGGGGCACGTACATCCGATCAATTGCACGTGAATGCGGCGAGGCTCTGATTGTGCCACCTGAGCATGTGGACTCGACATGTATTTTGAGCAATCTTACTGGCGAATTTTGTGTTGGCGGCACGCTTACAGAGCTGGAGCGGACTCGTAGTGGGGCTTTCACCATCACTGACAGCCTTGACTTTGATCAAATTCGAGGGAAAGTAGAGGTGCGCAGTACCCGTATGAACTGTTCATGATAAGCTCGTCTAACGCGTTTTCGTTTTGCAAATAAAAGAGAGGAGAGTCTCCACTTCAATCGATCGAGAGTATGCTCCAGCATCTTCCTTTTACGGAGCTTCCGCGTCAAACTGCCCAGCACTGGCTAAATGGCGGTGTCGTCACAGTCCCGAGAGACGATATCGAGTTTGTGGGATACGAACACTACAAGCTGACCAGCGGTGACCCCATTCGCATTTATCACCCCACGTCACCAGACCTGCTCGGTATTGCGCAAGTGGACCCACAGGCCCAGCACAAAAATTTTGTTCTCAGGAAGCGTTTATTCATCTAAGGTTGGTATCTCCTTCCTCAAAACCTACTCGAAATTCGGGGCAACGTTCCGGCTCTGCTGCATCAAGTTCTGTAATCCCGCAGCCATAATTGCCGCGAACATCTCTGGGTCAATAGACATCCCGGGACCACTAGACGCTAACCGAGAAGGTTTCTCTTCCTCCTGCGAATTCTCGTACGCGTACGCAGTTGCGCCTGTTGGCTGTACCATACTTCTAGCCTCATCAAAATCAGCCATCGACAATGGTCGCATTGTAGGGGGCTCAGGCTGAGCAGCCTCGTCGTAAATCTGGGGCTTGTCGCCTTCAACTGGCTGATTCTTTGCGGCCTTTTCTGCTGCCGCACGGCAGTTGTCGATATGCTCTCGAAGCGGAATCATCAGTGCGGCACGACACAACTCCTTTAGATCACTGCCGCTATAGTACATCGTGTCAATGGCAAGCTTGCCGAAATCAAAATCGTCATCAACCCGTTCCGTCTTAAGCTGAAGTCGGAGGATCTTCTCACGCTGTGGTCTGTTGGGTAATCCAATCTCAAACGTGCGAGGCATGCGGCGAAGGAAAGCTGGGTCCACATCACCCGGACGATTAGTCGCACCCATGATAATGACACCGAAGCCACCATCGTCCTCGTTGCTCATTTCAGTAAATCCATCCCAAAGCGCCAAGAATTCCTATTGCATTAAAAACAGCAAGTCAGACAAATAACGCGCTCTTCATCCATCCGACCAAATCAAGTGATGCTCACTGTTTTCATGGACGAGAACGTTGGGTCTGATACGCCACCTCGCTTACCCATGAACGAGTCCACCTCATCGATGAAAATGATGCACGGTGCCAGTTTCCGCGCCAGCGAGAAAGCAGCTCGCACAAGTTTCTGCGACTCTCCGAACCACTTGCTCATGATGGTACTGATTTTGAGGTCAATAAAGAATGCGCCGGACTCCTTTGCAATGGCCTTGGCGAGCATAGTTTTGCCCGTACCAGGCTTTCCATACAGCAAAATGCCCTTGGGGACAGTAAGCAACTTCCCGCGCGATGCAAAGAACTCGGGACTCTTGAGCGGCAGCACCACCAGATCGTGGATATCGCGCTTCTGACGTTCGAGACCACCGATATCGTCGAATGACACGTCGATTTCCTGCGGGTCCACGATGTCACCGGCGATGACGTTCTCGAAGTAGTTGGTGTTGAACACGCGGCGACCTGTGCGCTGTAGGCGGTTCTGCAGCTTGGCCTGACTGTCCTGACCCTTGCTCCAGTCGTCCATCATAGGTTTCAGTTGCTGCACACGACAAGAACAACAGTATTAGCTTTACAACACAATGACAGAGTCCACCGCTGCTTGCCTTGTACAGATACTTGGACGTCTGGTACATGGTGTAGAGCATGAGACCGTCCAGCACCATACCCAGCACCTCGTCCTTGACAGAGACGGCATTGCTGCCATTGGATGAGCCCTTGCCGCTGGACGTCTCGGCGCTCTTGCTGCCGCTGCCGCCCATCGTCGAGATGTGAGTGTTCAGCTGTGGCGGAGAACACGTTGAGACTTGACAAGACGCCAGTAATTGGCCAACTACGGTACTTTACACTTGAATTTTGGCGGCAAAGCAATAACAATAGAAAGGCGACGACAACATGGCGCTCGTGAAGAAGCCGCAGAGCTCGTATCTGCTCTTCTGCAATGACCGACGCAAGCAGGTGATGGACGAGAACCCAGGCGCACGTATCGGCGACATCCAGAAGATCATCAGTGCACAGTGGAAGGAGCTCAAGCCTGAGGAGAAGGAGGTTTACGTGCAATTGGCAGCCAAGGACAAAGAGCGCTATCAGCAGGAGCTATTGGACAACCCACAGGTGAACGAGAAACCCGCAGTAGAGCAGAATACAGCACGAGACTCCAATGCTTGTGTCTACCCACTGAGCAGAGTGAGGAAGATCGTGCAGAGCGACCCAGACATTAACAAGATCTCAAAGGACGCACTCATTGCCATCGCTAAGGCCTCGGTACGACACCAAGACTACGACTAGGAGACTAGAGAACTGACTACTGTACTCTTGCTGCTATTACAGGAGTTGTTTTCTCAGTTTCTAGGCACCAAGAGCTACGAGCAGGCGTTGTACCGCAACAAGAGGCAGATCAAAGCATCGGACGTGACGCGTACAATTCAGACCACAGCGTCGCTAGATTGGCTACGAGAAGACTTTCCAGACGTCAAACCTACTCGAGACATTGCTGCTGAGAGCAAGGCAAAGAAAGATCAGGAGAAAGAAAAGAAGGTTTTACCTGACAGCGCGTCCTTTTTCAAGCCTAGGACTGCCGGAGAAACAAACGGAACTGCTGAAGAGTAGATATCACTAAAGCTAAAGCTAATGTACCAGTGCGGAGCCTAGCAAGACTGGAAATGGAAACCAGGAGCTCTATTTAATTGCTGCAGAAGAGATTTCGTCCAACAAGAACGATCGATCGTCTTCTGCGTCTGCAAATGCCTAGAAAATGTCGTTCCAGTCGTCGAACTCCTCATCGTCGTCCTCTTCCTCCTTCTCCTCCACCACTTCCTCGGCCACAGCTTCGACGCGCGGGATGAGACCACGACGACCAGCAATTTTGGCCACCAGCGAACCCTCCGGGATGTTGGGCACCACTCCTTCCGGGAACTTGATGGATTCGAGATACACCTTGTCGCCCACATGCAGGCCGTTAACGTCGATCTGCAGTGTCTTGGGTATTTGGTCCGTGGAGATGGTGCAGTCGAGGGAGTGGTAGATGTGGTTGATAAAGCCTCCACGCTTGAGACCAGGACTGCCTTCTTCGTTCAGGTACGTGATGGGGATGGACACGGAGCGGCCAGGCTTGAAACGCAGGAAGTTGACAGCCACAGGCACGTCCGTCACGGGGTCCAGCTGCACGTCGCGCATGTAGGCCTTGACGGGTGCCTGGTCGCCCACCTGCACCTGGAACACCTGGTTCTCGATGGATGTCCAAAGCTTACGGTGCATGCGCTCGAAAGTGCGCGTCGGGAACGAGACCAGAACACGATCATCCTTGCCATCCTCACCCTCGCCGTAGAGCACACCTGGAAGGAAACCCTGTTTGCGCAGACGACGAGACGCACGCGAGCCCTCACCCTCACGCACCACCAGCTGCAGAACGTTGGAAGTCTCTTGGGTAGCTACAGCCGCAACCGAGAAGCGAGCCACCTGCTGAGCGCCAGAGCGCGCTGCGTGCCGCTGGAGCGCCAACATCCTTTGCCGATACCGAAAATGCTGGGCCACACAAGCCGCAAGTTGCGGGATGTCATCGGCGATTTTGGCCAATGAAAACGACAAAAGCTTTTCGTTGGCCAAATTTTCCTTTCATTCCGATTGGCTGTCAAACTCGTACTTTCAATCAATCGCAGAAGATTACAGTTTTCTGTACATAACACCTACATTCAAAAAGGGGTAGTTTCAGCATCCTTAAAATGTCAAGATTACCACCTTGTTTGGAGGTTACACTAGCGTGAACTGGTCGTAGAGCAGCGCTCGGATCCGGTAGTAGTTCCTGGACAGTGTGCCTTCCATCACGATTTCATTGTTCATCGCACGCTTGAGAACCACACCGTCGTTGCAGACTAGCATACCACCACGGAATTTGGCCTGGAATCCGGCCTTGCCCAACACCTGCTTCATCACATCCAATTTCATCTTGCCATCACTCAGTAGAATGGGCTCGTGCGTCGTCTGACCGCCATTCTCGTTGAGAGGCTGGAGCACAGGAACAGAGCTATTCTCTGATAGAGCAAGCTGGCCGGTGACGTAGGCGACTTCGTGACTGCCAACCTATTATTCACAAACATCCGAAGTCAGTAGATGAAGACCGAGTCAGAAAAATGGCGGATAACCCACCTTCCGGAACACCGCAGACGTGTATAGCGATTCCTTCACCGACAGCTTGTATACGTTTGTGTCAGACTCAATATCGATACACTCCATCACGTTCGGAGTAAACACAGCTTCGCACATTGGGATAGACGACTCCACAAACTGCTTCAGTTCGCTGGTAGTCTTCTCCGTGCCATGAACCAGGATAAGCTTGCGAGGCTTCACGTTGCCCAAACAATTTCGGATTGCTCGACCATCTGCAATACCGTCGAAGTCCACCTGTGTAATGCGAGCAGCAATCTGAACATAATTGCCGCATGATTAGATCAAGAAAGAAGACAATACCACCGATGTACAAGCGTTCTTACGTTGACGACAACTTTGTTCGTGACAGTTTTGGTTGGACGAGTCTCGACAGCAGCTTCCTGGTCAGCATTTTCCATGTCTTCGTCTCCTTCAGCGTCTTCAATGATGTTGCGACGAGCCTGACGGTTTGCCAATAATGTGGCGTCCTTGAAGTCGTCCGGATTGATAATCTGTTGACGAAAATACCAAACATAATAATTAACATTGACTAGATCGCAGTAACACAAAACTACACGCACCTCTCCGTATTCATCCCACTCGATCTTCGGCTCCACAGCAAAGAACATCGGATAACGAACCGATGCGAACTGCCCCAAGCCGACCTTGAAAGTACCTCGAAGTTGGACTGTAGCAATTTGATTAGCTATCACATAGTGTGCAGAGCGAAGAGCTAATCCACAACGCACCTTCTTGTTGTGTGGCTTCCTCTTCTTCTGACTCGGACTCGAAGTCTTCAATACCCATCATCATATCTTCCATCGCAGCTTCCTCAATCTCCTTTGCTTTGTTTTCAGCCTCCGTCCGAAGACGTTTGCGCTCCTTCACTTCATAAAGTGCAAGCTCTGCTCCTTCCAAGAACACTTTTTTCGTCACTACACATGAAATAGTCTTCTCTGCGGACGGACCCTTCGCGAGCTTCAGTACACGGGATGCAAACGATGTATCTGGTGTCGTTGAAGTGAAAATGATGCTGTTGCGAGGTTCAGGAGCCCAGCGAATGAAAATATCCTTCGCAAAGCCACATTCCAAGCTCGGTGACGTAGCCAGAACCACCTAAGGTGTATATTCGAACACGTTAGTGTCGAACTCGTTTCAGACCGTAAAGAGAACGTTGTGGTCTTACCTTAGGGTTCGGCAGAGCATCCAGTTCCTCTAACGTGTGGACAAGATGAATGTGTCTACGATATGCAATGTGAAGTCAGCCAAACATCGACTTTAATCGAACAAACGACGTACGAGAATTGGAACGGATTTTGACGACCAACGTCGAAGTTCTTCGCGATACGATCATTGCACCACTCCAGCATTGCCTGTGCAGCCTTCGGTGTGTAATAACTCATGTCATGGAGTAGTGCAATCGGATCACGTAGCCTACACACGGATGAGCACGAATGATTAGTAGTTTTTCAGGCGATAACGAATATCACTACGATCACCACGCTACCCATCACTTACTTATTTTGGATCCAGTATTGGTCCAGTACCCGCATCAATTCGAGCACGCGGCCAGAGCTATCCGTTGGGATCAGTACATTTCCTCCATTCCGGACTGTCTTCAAAATCTCCATCATGATCTATACAACTTGCATGAGAACAATCTTCATATATATCAGCACAGAAACCACCAACCTTGCTATCTCTATCCTTAAGCTTGGGTTGCTCCGCGTGAAGGTTCATGGAATCCGTAATGAGTAACGTTGGGCGACTGCAGATAACATCAACAGCATCGTCAACAAGAGTATCTATCACCCTTCTTCAGCCTCCAAACTCACGTGAACGAGTCGAGAATTGTCTTCTGCAGCACGTGCTCCGAGCGATGGTTGTAGTCTACTGCATAGATGATATCGTCCTGTATCAAACTCACAGTCGTCAGGTAGGGATCCTCTGCACTTCACTCAGCACTCCTCACCGTCTCCTTCATGATCCTCCAGAGCGCGCCTCCAATGAGGTGACCTGCCACATGCGGCGTGATGACAATCCCTTCTCCGCTGCTCGTGAGTGTCAATTTCTCCGAGTATTTCAGCTGCTTAAATCGCTCGAAGACCAGATCCACGTCGTCCAGCGAGAAGAGCGAAAAGTCGCTATCATGCTTCGTCTTGGCCTGGAACGCGTCGTACAGCGCAATCTGCCCCATACGATGCACCGGAAGTGTCCCGTACACAGGAGCATTGAGTCCGAGCTTCCCCATGGCGTATGGCAGTGCCCCCATGTGCGCCAAGTCCAGATGCGACACTAACACGAGGTCGATGCGGTCCACCACGCGCTGCAGCGGCTTGAGCAGCTCCACATCGTACTCGTCCGTCCATCCACAGTCCAGCAAGATGCACACTTCGTCCACCTCCAGCAGATACGCGCAGCACGGCGCGCTCGAGTGCACGCCGTAGAGCGGCGTGAACGTGATCACTGCCATCGCTCTATCGACAAAATGAGTTTATTATTCAGGCCATTTTAGCAATTTCAGCAAATCACTCCTGGTCCGGCCAGGAGACGTGCCAATTCCTGCACACAGTATCTTGGTTTGCAAGGTCGATGAAGGCAAGGAGCGTTCTCTCGCTCTAATTCGCTCCGCTGCTCTTGTTCCGTCCTCACTAGAGAAGGTAATTGCAGTCACTGTGTGGCGATTTTGCTCTGTAAGGCGATGGCACGGCGCTCCCATATAATCAGTGCAACGACCCATACAAGTGGCAGTAGCAACATCGGTAGCAGCCAACTCAGCACCTCACGCGAGGATTCGATCAAGTGAGTGGCAAAACCTACAGCCACACAGCCTCCGAGCAGTAGGACGAAGAACAAAGCTAAGAAAAGTGACTCGAGCAATACTACGCGATTGTCTGTCGAGTTATTGGCTTCGTCCCCCAACCGCACGATCTCCTTCTTGTAGCTCACGTCGTGAAAATCTTCAAGCTGGAGTGGTGTTTTCTTGGAGCGGAGACGAAGGCGAGGTAGGCGGCAGTGAGAGCGAGGTTTGGACTTGTTCCTCTTGCTGGGGTCGGCGTGATCCATCAACGGCATCTGCAAAGTTGATAATGAAGAGTCTCCGACGCTTCATGATGCAGACTAGCTTTAGAAGAGCAGATGATGAATGTCCATTTCCTGTCGACAACAAGGCTGCATTAGTCCAGAGTGAGCCGTTGTGTTTTTAAACTTTAAACACAAGGCATACCTGGGCAAAGGCCTGATTCAGCTCCTTCTCTAATTGCTTGTCGGTGAAGTTCGAGGGCAAAAGTTTGCTGAGGAGTGTCTTCTTCTTCAAAGCTGTGATTTTAGTGGTGTCGTAGGCGTACTTTGTGCTCAGTCGTGGAGGAACCATCTTAGAGAGACTTGCTTCAGCCTAGTGTAGTTGCGAGTAAATGAATCGATAACAACAAGGTCACCACAACATCGAAATACATACCATCGGTTGAGTCGACAATTGGGGCATTTGAGGATCTTGAAGTCGCACGAACAGCGATGCCCCGCTCTCAGATACAGGTACCAGTTGCTTTGTCTTTTGGTTTCCGATATCGTCAATCAAAGCACTTAGTCCACCAATTCCAGCCTTCAATACGCCCTGCACAAACGATATCTCGCTTAAACATGAGATAAAATCATCAGCAGGTTGCTTGCCACGAACCAGGTTGACTTCGCCTTGGAAAAGCGGGAGCTGGATACTGCACGTGTTCATAGAGCGAGAATGCGCGAGCACTGGGAGGAATGTCCATCCATACTGTTGCGACGTGATGGCCCCAGTCTTAGGGTGCCGTGCCAAACTTCGGACATCGAAGAGAACCACCAATAATGGGTCACTTGGCGAATCCCGCAATGTCTACACACATCACGTTAGCAGGTACTGTGGCTCACGTCACTAACGAAATTCTACGCACCATATATCCATCACCAAATTCCGGAGACGTTTGTGCACTTGTCCAGTCCATTGTAGTGGTGAAATACACATCTCCTGTCAGTCGAATCGATTGGTAAAAGGATCCAGGCGGGTACACCGAAAAGAGAACTTTGAAGAAAGGCCCTGCGTTTGCTTTGACATTGTGCAAAGAGTCGATTGCAATTCGGAACCCGATAGCTGGTTCATATCGGAGTGCTGATGAGAGATCGAGGTAGTTTGGAGGTTTGGCCTAGCTCAAAAAAAGTTAGTTGCATGACTAAAATCAACACCTCAAACTCGAATTGCGTCGAACCTTCAGCGCATCATGAACTTCGCTTGTGCCAAGTGACATCTGCTGAAGACACTGGGATACCGTCTTTGGTTTGCGAGTCTTGTGCTGTAATGCAGTCACTAAGTTGCTACCGTTCTCCATCAAAAGATCAATAAGTGCTACCCACCCGAATCGAGTAAATCTTCTCTTCAATACCAGAAGGAACGCAGCGCTGCGAATCGTAAAATTTGTCGTAATACGAAGGCGCTAATGTCAATAGCCCGTTTGATTCCCATTCGTGAGATGGAAAATCCTTACGCGAAAGCAGCGTCAATCCGTCTCCTGACTGTCAACAAATGCACGTCATTAGATCCATGGTAACTCATATCCCTGAATTGATTTTCCGTACTAGTTTTGCCCGTGAGATTCGCAGCAACACTGTAGCGCACGGTATTCGAGGAAATTCATTACATGATTTCGCACTCAATGGAATATTTTCTTCGGCAGACTGAAGCTGGGAATGCAGAGGTAGCTGAAATCCCCCTTCATTCAAGACAAACTGAGGGATGCTAGGACGGGTAGGTTGGTCATGAGTCTCAACGTCTAGAAACACTGGAAAGACTGAATATCCCAGGATCACTGGTTGTTTTGAAATCAACTCGATGGTGTCGACACGAATTACCAGCGTCATCGTAGGGTTAAAGTTGTTTTGTCGATACTCCACATACTACCAGCGTTTGAATCAAATAATGAGAGTAAGCGGAAGGCATAATGTTTCAAATCCTCAAAAGCAGAAACTTACCGCATCATACAGTGGATCAAAAGCATCCGACATCGGAGTAGCAAATGCACTTCCATTTTCAGCTGCAAGTTGAGTCCGATCTGCATGAAGAGCTGCGACTGTCACCTTGGAAATGGAGACATTGTCTGGAAACCCACGCCCACCGTCAATATACACATTAAAACCATCACCAGGTTGGAACGGGTTTCCATCCAGCAGGCGCCTTTGTAGCTCTGTCTTGTCAACGCGGATCCACGGTTCTTCTGTCTCTGCGTCGCTATCTTCCCGAAAAGGAGGTAACCGAGATCTGTCACCTGAAGGTGGAATGTTCGAGCGTGGACGCGTACTAGGTGGCCGTGAGGATGCAGACGAAAGCAAGCGCAAACGGTCAACGTCTAGAAAATCTTGCTTTTGAGGAAGAGCTGTTGGTAGTGAATCGGACTGTCGTTCAATCGATGCAGATCGAGGAATCACCTTTTGGTCATCAAAAGCGGTATTGGGTTTGTCGCTTGAGGTTCTTCTGTCTTGTATTGATGGTCGACGTGACATCATACCCTTTGACTGTGGTCTGTGAAGTACCTTTGCAACATCTGGCAGTTGATACCGTTCTGCGGACAAAATACCCCCATTAGATATTGAGATTGCAAACCATTTTGACGAACGAACGTGCCTGCATGCAGCTCGGGGTCCACGAGCATTTGGGAAGCTTTATCGACGTTTGCACCATGCACCACTCGGATGTGTATTCGCATATCGCCGCATTCTTCAATGGTTGGTGGGAGGACAAGAGTCTTTAACGGATCTGGCATCGACGACTGCTTCACAGGGAGCTTAAAGCTTCCACAATCTAAGATCAACTCTCCCTCGCTTGCATCCTTAAACATGCCGAATGCTGTCCAGCCTAAAGTCATTGGAGTACGCGGACCATCTGCACCATTTTGAATTACAGAAGCCACCTTCAATATAATACACAAAATGTAAGTTTCTTGAGTAGATGAATTCTACAAGCTAAGATCGCACCTCTATGATCACACGTAGGTCTGAAGATGAGGGTAATTTCTTAATGTGACGAGAGGAGAGAAACAAGGACAGCTTGTGCTGCGGGCCAATCGCCTTAGTCTCTTTATCATACACAACCTTGAACGATATACGGATAATTTTACCATCGAAGACAGCGTAAGTAATCTGAAAGAGAAAAAATACGTCAGCCAAACGCAGATCATTTAGCAACGAATCAACCGCACCTGTAGATTATTTGCTGTAACAGGTACTCCCGCAACAAAGTCCCAAAACAGTGCAAAGCCACTATCCGGGTTGTATGGCGTTGTGGAATCCCCTTGAATATCTGTAGACAGCCCATCGGTTTTCACAGCGTCCTGCTGAATTGCACGCTGAAGCCGAAGAGCAACTAGTTCACGTTTCTGCTTGGCAACCCAGTCCTCGTGATCAAGTTCACGCTTTTTCTCATCCCTACGGCGTTGAATGCGTTCCTTTAGCTCTTCAAGCTAAATACACGAAGGGTTAGGCTGCTTTGAAATGCCGCACTCCATTTTTCAAACACAGTTTACCTTTTCTTGCTCTTCCAGAAGATCACGTTCATTCCGGACCTTGACGACGCTTTCAAGATGCTGTTTCTGCATACAGAATAGTGATACGTGAATATACAAAACCAACTAGAACGACCAAAATCATAGCAAGGTACCTTCAGACTTTTGAGCGCACAGTCATCCTTATCATCAGCCGCGACCTCGTCCATCGAAGCAGCACAAAGGTTATCTGCGGCTGTCAGTGTCGAGATCTTGCTCTACTTTGATGTCGATTAGTATCAATAAGAAACAAATCAAAGAGCAAAGAGCAAGCAGTTAAATCGCTTACTTGTAAGTCCTGGAGACGATTCTGGAGTCGAGCAAATTCCTTTGCTTCAGCTTGTTGTTCATTGGTGATACGTTGCATTTCTAGCTCTCTCTCCAATCGCCGAACATCTTCCTCTTGTTGATTATACGTAGGTTTTGATGAATGCTCAGGTGCAGGCAAATTTCCGACTTGGTACGGATATGAACCACTCGATGGAGGCCACGGGGGTACGGCCGGGTATGGACAGTTAGGGAAATATGGGGAAGGAAATCCCATTCCGTACGGATTAGCCGGTAAAATCGGCGGTAAGAAGAGTGAGTAAGGAGCTACAGAGATGGTTGACACGGGATAATTCTGGGACCAACCAGGCACAGCAAACTGTGGTGGATACATTGGGCTCGGTGTGGCGGAGAGTACTGCCTGCTGTGGGACCGGTGCTGATGGTACATTATTGGCTGGATGGGTACTGGTTGCTGGTACTGTATCTGCTCTTGGAGGGGTATTTGGCGGGTGAGATCCATCGAGAGGTTCAAGGTGACTTAACTTGCTTACAGATTTCCTGATGGTTCGAATACCATGTGCATTTGAGCCTTTTTCAAAAGCATAAAAGCGGATAGCTTGTTAGTTTTGTGCATTTGGTTTCGTACAAGATGAGGTCGCACCTGGTTCTGACAGATAATGGCGGTCTTGATACATGTTAGGACTCGGAAAGACGTCTGTAACGCCACAAGTATGCTTTGTCATAACTGAAGGCAGCACATCAAAATCGACCTCTTGACGACGGGACTTTGCTTTCTCAAGCTCGGCTTGGAGTCTCCCAATTTTCTTTTGTTGTTCATCACAATTGATATTCCGAATGAGCTGTTGCAACGCATCGTACTCTGGTGTGTTCGTCTCTTGATTACCTCCGATAGATCCAGCTGAAAATATAAATCAAAGCTGTAATTTTTAAGGGTTGAAAGATTGCAATTGAGTAAGTACCTGGTGGCAGTAGCAGCGACTCAGCCTTCTGCTTATCAGCAGCTAAGATAGGGATTGTATCATACGTCACCTTTACTAACACACCTGCATTTCCTGTCTGGTTTGAACCTTCATTTAGTTGAGACGAAGTTGTTACCACAGTCGATGCTGCTTGTTGGAATGGACTGGGCTTAGCGCTAATCCCCTTGCGAAATTTCAACTCCTAGAGTCAAATATCTTTGTCACAAGGATCCAAAACTTCCTGACGCACTCTCGTTACCTGTTCCTTGAGGTTGTCGCGGAGTTTGGTAAGCTTCTCCTCCTCCGCCTTCTTTTGTACTTCTAGCTGCTCCTTCGCCCGTCTCACATCTAGTAGTTGCCTCTGCGTCTGTTCCTCACGTGACCAAAGCGCCCCCTACTCACAGCAGAATTGTAACCACGCTGTAATGCATACTGACAATACAGCGCCCACCTACTGCTTGCAACTGCCCCAACTCGTCTCGGATCCGCTTCTTCTCGGCTCGCAAGCGCAGTTCCTTTTGCTTGGCCAGTGCAATCTGTTTCAACAACTCCTCCACTTCAGCCTCCTCCTGTATAGCAACATGCAGACCCCAATCAGCTGTAGTCACTCACTCGTTCACGTCTTCATATACACTTACCTCCGCCATCTCCGAGCTGAAATGTAGCCATGTCACTTGCGTCGTTTGGAGAATTTGTGTGAGCCACATCACTATCACGTACCGTGGTCCATATCTCCTGAGATCGTTTAACATACTTTGTCAGTCAAAAATGCTACGGTGGAGAGCTCCGCACTCGCTGGTGCTACAGCGCCGCTCACTGTCGACGCGTCAAGCGGCGCAACTCGAGACGCAAGTGCTGGAGAAGCTTCGTGGCGTATCGGATGGCTTGGGGCTGGGCGACATTGTGTCGCTGGGCCGTATAAAGGTGAACGACTGCAGATTGACACACGATTGACACATTTCGTTGCTAATTCCGTTGCTAATTCGTTGCAGGATCTGTGCGTCGTCCCTGATGCTGGACAAGTTTCATGCAAAATTGAGACTCCATCGCCGGTGCTGACGGAGCTGGCGCAGCAGGTTTGTTACTAGGACTCTCGACTTCGCGTTTCGATTGACGAAATTCATTTCTTGCTGTTGCTATTGCCTTCCAGTGGCAGAAGGAGGCGGAACTGGCGGTGAAGGAACTGGAGTGGGTCAAGACCACAGACTTTGGTATTTCCAAGTCTCGACCACGCAATGCTCGTGCCGGTCGCTTCTCGTCGCTGGCTCATGTATCTGATATCGTTGCCGTTTCGAGCTGCAAGGGCGGAGTGGGCAAATCTACGGTGGCTGTGAATCTTGCCTTCAGGTCCCTGGTTTTGCGTAAAGGATATTGATGCTGGATACTCACGTGTTATGGTACTTCTGCAGTCTGGCCAAGCGTGGTGCTCGAGTGGGTATTCTGGACGCTGACATTTACGGACCGAGTTTGCCCACGATGATTTCTCCGGAAGACCGGTCCATTCGTCCATCGAGAAAAGTCAAGAACTTTGTCGAGCCGGTGGAGTACGAGGGAGTCAAATGTATGTCGTTCGGTTTTGTGAACCAGCGTGCTGCTCCAGGTGCTGGAGGTGGGTTCGATGCTGTGGTTGTTATTGCACTGTGTTTTAAGCTGATGTACGTTGTTATTTGTTGAATCAAACAGGAGTCGGAGCCGCTGTGATGCGTGGTCCAATGGTCTCTAAGCTAGTCGACCAGCTCATTCTTGGCACAGAATGGGGTGACCTTGACTACCTGGTAGTTGACATGCCCCCAGGAACGGGCGACATTCAGATGTCACTTTCACAGCAAATGGCTATCTCAGCTGCAGTTGTTGTGACAACTCCACAGAGACTCAGGTAAATACTCTTCTTTCTAAATTCCTAACCTTCGATACTGATCTTGGTCTTATTGTTTAGCTTCGTCGATGTAGAAAAAGGAATTGCGATGTTTGAAGACCTCAAGGTGTGGCTACTCCCAACTATATTACTTCTGACTTGTGTTGTTAACACTGTCGTGATGGCGCAGGTGAAGACCGCTGCCGTAGTGGAGAACATGTCCTACTTTGACTGCTCTCATGGTCAACGACACTATCCATTTGGTGAGCAACTCATCAATTTCGATGACGGTATTTTGGCATGTGTTCACTGAGATTCTAATGATATTGGTTACACAGGCCCGGGCCACACACAGGAGCTTGTTGACAAATACAACATGAAAAATGTGTTCAAGCTGCCTATTTCGGAGCAATTCAGTTCGTCCGGTGATTCTGGACGGTGCGTGTATAATGAGGTATATCATTGCTTGCGCTTATATGATCTAATACTATCTATCTGTGATACAGCCCTTTCGTTTTGTCTGGACTATCCCCAGAGCAAGAGAAAACTTACGACTCGCTAGCGACCACGGTAAGTCAATTGTCTTTATTTGTCGGTGCTGTTAGCACGCGAATTCATTGGCTTTGATAGGTTGCAAAAGAGCTAGTGGTGTTGAAGCATAATGTCCGCCTGGCACCCGAGCTATTATACGACAAGAACCGTGGCATTGTTCTCCGCCTGTACAGTTTAAATGAGGCAAAGGAGGCTGTCCTCCACCCGGCTGACCTTCGAGCACGGTATGTAGCTCATCAATGTTTGCTTTGTCGCTAACTAACGTACTGCTCGCTCGCTTGATATCATGCAGTTGCAGGTGTGCTCAATGTATTGACGAATTCACTGGAGTACAGGTACAGTCGTACTACTTGCACGGCAATTCCTTCTCCCCTGCTCTAACGTTTCGATGGTGTATCCAGATTTTAGACCCAGCAACAATTCCGGATGATATTCACCCGACTGCAGTCGAGCGGAAGGTATGTCAAATGCCGAATACTCTGGCTTATTTTCATGCAGCTAACATTATATACTATCCACCAGGGTAACTATGCGTTCGCAGTAACCTGGAGTGACGGCCACACTTCATCACTCTACACTTACGATGTGCTCACAGCGCTAATCACTGAGTACTCGTCTCAGCCGGATGAACAACAGTAAACGGTCAGTCTTTTAGACGAGAAATAGACGGTCGATCTGCTCAGCAGATCAGCAACAAGAAGCAAATACTTCATCAGCAGCGAACTGCAAATTTGCATTTGATGCTGAAACCTCCATCTCAATGATATGCGACGGAGCACATTCACTTGATCGTTGGTGCTAAGGGTGCGTCACCACCAAGTGATGACAATTGAGTCATCTCGCGTAGAGGTTTTCCTGTTGTTACACTGATATATGTAGTTGACAACACTGGGAAGTATCATCATTATTCAAGACGCTTCTCGCTCTGTTAACGGGGTACTTATGTTGTCAGCCAAGGGTTGACAACAAAAACGTTTGAAATGTGCTTCGTGTTTGTAGTTTTCCGAGTTGGCGATCCATGCACCGAGTATAACGCTCGGTCCATGGCCACATATTTGTATAACTGCAGAATTGGTTCTACAGGCATTGGAGCTTGGTCGGTCAAGAGCTATCTGGACAGAACTAGTTGCTGACATGAAGGCTTAGCAAAGCGTTATGCACATGGAGGAAACATTGCCGCTAGCCCAAGAATAACGGTGCGCTGCGCTTCCCCGATGCCCAACGACCATGTCTTGGCGCCAGAACGAGGCAGTGCAAGCAATAACCTCCAGGAATATCCATGCACTTATCCGCCAGCAGTCCTATCACCACACCTTTCCTCATTCGTGCTGTCCTGGTCCGGAAGACCACACAACGCAACTTTCAGCGCTCCGAACCACCAGCGGTGCAGCCTCCACGAGCTCTCTTCAGTAGAATGTCGACCCATGAACTCGGACACGATGGCCTCGTCCTCTCCAGTGTGAGCCTACACATCGATAGCATCGTTCCCCACAACTCCATCACCTCTATCGAAGCTCAGAAAGCTGCAACCGATTCCGTTGTCAACTCAAGTGACACACCGACGAATGGAAGCAGTCCACAACGCCCAACACTCAGTGCGCAGGATTCGTGGGCGCAGCTGCAGATGAAAGACCGTATGCAGTGGATGGAACACTTCAAGCAAAACAAACGCGGGGGATTGATTTTTCAGGATCGAGAAGCATTGAAGAAGCAACAAGGAGTTTTCAAGGAGGTCATGATGCAGGTCGGTTCGCAATTGCTGTCTGGTAAACTAGCAGTGCGAATCTCATTGCCTATCCGCATTTTCGAGCCTCGATCGCTGCTCGAGCGTCTAGCAAACGGATGGAATTATGCCCCTACTGTGCTCAAGAAGGCAGCGCTTAGTGGTTCGGATCCGATTGAGCGGATGAAATTCGTGATGGCATTCATGGCGGGTGGTTTGCACTTTTGTGTTGGTCAGCTGAAGCCGTTCAACCCCATATTGGGCGAGACTTATGAGGCTACGTATGCGGATGGCACACAAGTGTTTGTGGAGCATGTCAGCCACCACCCCGTCAAGTCTGCATTCATGGTTGTAGGTCCAAAGGGGCTCTATCGAATGTCCGGCGCTTACGAGTTTGAGTCTGTCTCGACTCGAAATTCTCTCGCCAACTACCAGAACGGAAGTGCGACGATCACATTTCACGACGGTGTGGTTATCACGTACACGATGCCCCAAATCAAAATGAGTGGCATCTTGTTCGGCGACCGCGTGGTTGAGATCGTTGGTTCCTCAAAGTTTGAAGACACTACCAACCGTCTAGTCGGTGAACTCAACTTTGACGCGAACAGCAGCTTCTTGAAAAAGTCCCAAAGTGATGACATCAAGGGTTGTATCTATCCAGCAAAGGTAAGCACGGTTGTCGATACTGCTGGTGCTATGGGGACTATTTGAACTGACTTGCACCTCTGGCCTCCTAGAAATCTGCCAAACACGCTGTGGCGACTGTGAACGGCTCATGGCTGTCGCACCTCCAGTTTGACGGCAAGACGTAAGTGAACTTGACAATTATCATGCAAGCAAAAGGCTAATCACATGTACTCTTGTGACAGGTATTGGCACGTGGAGTCTGAACCAGCATTCGAACACTCACCAGTTGCGAATTCTCTTCCCTCGGACGTACGCTATCGTGAGGATATTGTTGCTTTGAAGGTTCGTGGCAAATACGTAGTCCACTACAAAATATTACTTGCATACTAACTTTTTTGATATGAACGTGCTACAGAATGGTGACGAAGCGCTGGCTCAATCTGAGAAGCTACGACTCGAAGCTCTGCAGCGAGCAGATCTCAAACTGCGTGAAGAAAAATCGGCCAAAGCGTAACTATTTACAAGCTGCATGCACCCTGTACAATTCACAAACATATCTTACTCTCAAGTTCATCAAACTTTCTGAGAGCTCTATTCTGAAGCGATTAATAGCGAAAAGTATATCCAACATGTGCACAAAGCTAGATGAATATGCAAATGCATGTCCTGGCTGAGCTTCTAGACTCACTCTTATCAACCTAATCGGCCCCTCCGAGATTCGTGGACGCAGCATGTGAACCTTGGTAAGGTCCATTCTTACTCTGGTTCTCTCGGACGGTTGTATCCTAGCAGTGCTGGACGCTTACTTCTGCTTCTTGAGCTTCTTCTCGTCCTCCTCAGCGGCATGCTGCTGTGCGAACTGCTCGATGCACGAGATGGCAAAGTAGGCGATGAAGGCCACCATGACCCAAGAGCCCAGCTGGGAGACCAGACTGCTACTAGAAGCCGCCGCTGTACCGGCCTGTTCTGCAGCAGCCTTGACCTGAGCCGAGTGAAATTTCTCGCGGCACTCAAGGAGGAACTCGCTCACTCGGGAGCCCAGTCCCCACTGCTCAGGTGTGACACGTCCAATTAAGGCCTCCACTCGCTTGAGGTGTGCGTCCGTGAAGATGGTGATGAAGAACGCGGCTTGCATGTTGACCTTGATAAGTGCCTTGCCAATGAGCGTAGCACCGAAGAATGTCCAGAACGGCATGAGGAAGTGTCCACAACAGATGCCACACAGGTCGAATGCCATATTGGGCCACGCGGACATGAGCAACACACCCCAGAAGCCGTGCTTCTCCAGGAAACGGATCATCCAGTCCTTCATGCTGTTCATGAGGTTGTACTGCGACTTGGACTCGGCGATCTCCTCAAACTCCTCATTACGTTGTCCCGCCAGCTTTGCAGCACGACTGAGTGCATAAGGAGGGATCTCTCCAGCTGCAGTTCCTGCTCCCCAGAGCATACAGGGAAAGAAAACCTTCCAGAAAATGGCAGCGAATGTGACAGTAGAGACTTCAGGGATGTTGTTGCAGTTGGCCTCGAACGGGTGGAACCACATGTGGTGGCGACTGTCAAAGTCCAGTGATCTGCATTCCTGTGCGCCTTGCACCACGAGGAAAATGTGCGGGAAGAGGAACAAAATGCCCGAGTGCATGCCTGTGCCCAGCCCCACACTCGAGAGCACGCCCAGTCCGACCCACCAGACCACGAACTTGACGCTGTCGTTGAACTCGTCCAGCAACTGGCGGTGCGGTCCATCGCGACTCGAAGCCACGAGCCACAGCAGCAGCAGAGGAAGTAGCACGAAGCGCGTGGCTCGACTGCGTTGCACACGAAGCGCCAGCCACTTGAGGAAGCGCAGGAACACGACGCTGAAGTGGTATAACACGCTGACGGGGCGGCGGAACAGCGTCAGCTTCTTGCGCTCCTGTCGCAACTGCTCCGCCAGCGCTGCCGTGTCGTCTGCCATGATCTCCGCTGAGGTTCTTCGTCCGGCAGATAAGAGGGAGAATGACTTGCTGCCACGTCGTGGCGCTGCGATTGGCTGAAAGGAGATGTAACGGATGAGTGTTTCTGGCCAATCCACGTCGAGGATTGTTGTTGAAGTGGATAAGTTGACTTTTCGGTGGGAATGGACGACGTGGAGCTACTGGGCACTTGTGTCTTGCTGTGAGACAGTTGGAGCTTCCTGTGTTTCTACCGAGTATTGGGATGAGTGTTGAGGAGAGAGAGGAGCAGGAGGGAGCGACGTTGAGGGACGATGCTGCAGTCGAATTGACGGGTCAAAGCAGCAGTAAAAGCTCTCAACGACAGTCAACGGACCAGTTGCCATTGATTACTGTACTACCAACTGGCCCATCAACTAATATACACAATGGAGACAAGGAGAGGTTGGCGCTGGAAGAAGCTCGTCGACTGGAGAAGAAGAAAAGAGTGTTGGAGAAGATTAAGCACGCACAAGAGCGTGCACGAGCTCGAGTTGTCAGGACGAACCAATTGGAACAACAGCAGGCACTATCCATATACGGTGCTGAACAACAACAAACACATGCGCTGAGCACTGCTAAGGGATGTGCCAGGAGAATCAGGAGAGCACAGGAGAGTAGACGCTCTGCGAATGAACGAATTCAGATGAAGCGGCAGGTGAATACACCGCAGACAACACCACTAAACACGGTGTCTGGAACATCTCATTTGAAATTGTTTCACAGAAAAGCCCTGGGACGACTGCAAGTGTATGAGTTTGTGAACGATCTGTGGTGATCTTTTGATGTTTGTTAACCTCTTCACTCTGCTTTAGATCCAGTCTACAGATCAGTCAGATCGAGCGTGTAGGCACCCCGGAACGAAACGAAGACATTACTTTTGACCAAAAGCTTATGGAGAGAAAGTGTGGACAAGAAACAGCAGCGCGGTTGCGCCGAATGAAGCAGATGGCTGACAACCAAAAGCGGTGAGTAGTTGGATTATCATCATTCCAACGTTTTTACCTGTCAATTTAACGTTGCCATTGCAGCCAGGAGCAAGAAGAGTTCGAACAAGGACTCCAGAAATTCAAGGACAAGTTGAGAGCGATGGATCGCGTCGCGAAGGGTATGAGTAGGCAGTCATTATCGCAGACTGAAGAAGTAAGTATTGCACCTGGGAAAGTTCCGAGGTGGTCTCACAGCGACTTGCAGCCTACCTTACACTTCACAAAGAAAGTGAGGGAAGAGATATTCCCATCTTCAGCAGATATGCTATGTCCTAGCCTCGAAATGATGCGGGCTTCAAACCAAGATGGAAAGTCGTCTTCAGATTCGGTTGAAGCAAATAATCCTGTGATATATCCTGATCAAACTGAGGTACCATCGCCTCGAATGCCCAAAGTTAATACTCATAGACGTAAGGGCAGGTGTAAGCTCCCAGTCTGGAAACAACTGCCGGTTCCTCTCCAGCCGATAGAGTGTTATTCCTATAAAGTTATCGTCCCGGTCGATTGATGAATCATGAAGTGAGGTCTGCTGCTTGCGTAAATTCACGCTGTGTGATGCGATTCATAGACGCACTCACGTAGATCAATCACAGCTCCAGGGTATTCAAGTGCTGCTAGCTTGGGGTCTGAAACTTGCCATCGAGCACAGTAAGCCCACTTGCACATGTTCAATTTGATTTTTAAGGATCCCTAAATCGTACTGTTGTGATTACTCAGAGAAATATCACAGCGCATGAAGTAGCTGGCAATGCCTACGCGTTTAATCCACCTTTCGTGCCGATATTTTAGTTTGCTGACTGTGCAGCTTTGCGTTTTGCTTCCAGTTCTAGCTGTGCTCTCTTGGTTTTGGAGTCGCTGTTTGGCTTGTAGTTGCGATCAAGAAAAGTTTGTTTGTTATTCTTCATCGCAAGACGCTTCTCATACTGCAATTGTTTTGCCGTCTTGCTAACCTTGAGTCGCGCAGCCTCTTCGATGGCCCTCTGAGCATAAATTTGCTCTTTTCTTTCTGCTTGGGCACGCGAGGATTCGGACATTCGGGCAGTGAAGCTTTGCTCAACGTCACCCCATGCATTCAAGAAGCGAAATTCAACACCGCACATTTGACATTTCTTCTTCTTGTCCTTGAACTCCGAGTACGATTGCGGAAGGCCGCACTTTGGACAGGCTTTTTTATCCTGTGGAATTGTTAGAAACAACAAGCATGAAAATGACGAGGACTGCCTAAAGAAGACGTCAGATCACACTGTACCAGACGTGCGTTGTAGTCGTTTTCGCCGCGACTCAATTCAAGTTTCTAAAGCATTGACAAACAGAAAGCATTGAGCCCCCAAACGTGGGTTTCATCCCGTACAGCTTACTTTCTGACGATTCCTTTCTGAAGCTTCCATACGAGAAATAAAACTTGAGTCACCGGCACCCTCGAATTCATCTCTGGAGGACTCCTTAGCACGTTGGTTTTTACGCACTTGGAAGCGACAGTGCTCTTCCTCATCATCGGTGGCAAATTTTCGGGTGGTAGACTTCTTTGAGGGTGCCGACAGAGTTTCGATACGTTTCTAGAAAGCGTTTGGTACAGCAACACCAGCATATTAGCGTGTGCGTCACACTTAACACTATAGATACGATCATCACGTACTCCAATAGTTGCTGGACGATGGTTATAGGATATTCGCGTGAAGGTTAGGTAGCATTCACACTCAAGCATCATGTAAAACAAAATATTCGTCATACCGGGTGGAGCAGCTACTGTTTTCTGTCTGAGCTTCTCGATGGTCTTCGTGGTTGTAACAGCCTGAAGCAGTTTTTCCTCATAGATTGCAGATTTCTTGACCCCTAGCAAAGTGCCTGTGCCAGCGGTTCTGGCGCTTAATGCACCGCGTGAAATCGTTATGATCCCGTCTTGGCTTTTGTAGACGCCTGATGAAGTCATGGTTGACGCTGATGGGGATTGTACGAGTGATTGGGATTTCCTAGAGTCAGCAAGAATTGTCACTCTAGGTGTGAGTGAAGCAGACACTTTCACTGCAGAATTTCCGGGACTGCGTTTTGCATCTGTGGTTATTGAGGGTGAAGATGTCTCTATTGGTTGTAGACGTCCTTCTACTTGTTGGATCGACTGCACTTTCGCCAGCATCTCGGCCAATTCGGCGTCGTCGCTCTCCTCTACATCATCGTCGTTGATATAAGCTTTCGCATAGCTGTCGTCTCCATCTTCACCTTCGTTCTCCATTTCATTATCGAGATGATCAAGTTCCGTTTCGCTCATACTTTTCAAGCTTTCGTCTATTTCTGCTGTCATTGCGATAGCAGCTTCACTAAAGTAGTTGAGCAATGCTGGCGAAGCAAGATGTGGATCACTTGAAAGCCCAAGTGGAGTCCGCGATGGAAATCTTGTTGCGCGCCGCGGACGAACGTGTCAGTTGGAAGTCAACGGGGAACGCTTTATCACCAGGTACACCAATTTATGCTTTTCTTCCTGGAGTTTACACATCCACGATACATCAAGTTCACTCTCAACATCAAGAGGATCATACACATGATGCCACCAAGGTAGTACCTCTAAAGTCTGCCATGTCTTCCCAGTCAGTCGCTCAACCACCACCGTCGCTCACTCCAGTTGTTACCACGACCGATGCCGCTGGTGACGGTGACGGTAGCAAGACCCAGATCATTCTCCACGGAGATAATACTTTCGAATATGTGTGGACTATGAAGCGTAGCGGTGTGAGAGCGATGGAGTTTATCGTGGAAATGGAAGGAGGCTGGACCAAACCAGTGTTGAATCGAACTCGGAGAGGTGAGGAAGATCAACGCATCTTCCTCTCAGCTAAGCGAATACGGTTCCAACGACTGTCAAACTACGGTAGGTCTCTCTACATTTGAGTGAAACTAAAGTATTGGCGATTTACTCAGTGCCTGGATTTCAGACGCGGAGAATGAGACTTGGAAGCTATGTCTTAGGACGCTCACGCGCCACGGCTCCGACTGGGCTAACGTCGGAATGACGGAGCGTGGTGTGCCACCTATCGTTATGACCTTCCAGTGCGTTCATGGGGCTTTGGAGAGCACTGGTGCCGCCTTGCCTGCTCAGATCCTGTCGAACTCACCTGCATGCCGGATCCTAGCGGGTCTCACCAAGAAGATCGCGAACAAACTGGGAGCGCCAATTGACGTGATGACCGAAAAGTGGTTACCAGCCCGAGGTGTGCGGTTGACTCTCGCTGAGGACACGAGCGGGGCGATAGTCAAGAAATTCAATCCCTTCTACTGGTACGTCATGGAACTATTGCCCCCTACCATCCGAAGTTGCTAAGATTGCACTTGTACGATGCGGCAGTCTGGCTGATGCCCTGCGGAGAAGCCGCCTACCGTCTGATGCGGAGCCAGCTCCGTCTGTCGGCACTTGAGAACGTCGTGAATACATTCAGGACAGCACTCTTCAAACTGCAGACAGGTTGTTGTCTGCCCATGAGTTGGAGTGTTGCAGGCAAAGTGGTAACCTCGGCTTCAACTTGTGTCTCCTTGAAGCTTTGCCAAAAATACAGTTACCCATGCGAATAAACAAAGAAAATACCACCTGGGATTAGGAAGGTTATTGAAGCTGAACCGGATGTAACACCTCCATAATGCTCACTTCTATTTCTGCGACGATGAGCCAGCGCGTCTCCAGCGCCGTCCGCAGTGCGTCGGATATCTCTCCACATGCCCGCACTTCTTCCCCGAGCGCTAAGCCTCCGTCAGCCATGCCTTGGGACTTCGTACTCCAAGTTGCTCGAGGCGAGCGTCAACTGGATCACGTGGCGGTCGTACTCAAGGCTTCGCTCTTCACCAACATCATCATCGTCATCAGCATGACATCCATCGCCATTGCCAGTCACTCGCTAGCCCTCATCTCCGCCCTCGTGGAGAATATGGTTGATCTCTTTGTCCAGGGTCTGCTCTGGTACGCTGGCACCCGCTCCGGCAAGAAGCAGGACTATGCCAAGTACCCAGCCGGCACGTCGCGGTTCGAGCCCGTGGCTATCATTGTGGCCGCTAGTGTGATGGTGCTGGCATCTATCGTCTTCATGCAAGAGTCAGTCACAAAGCTCATTGACGGATTCACGTCCGGTGAACCAAAAGCTCCGACGCTCTCCACTGCTGCAATTATCATCGTGGTGACAGCTGTGGTCGTGAAGATCGGTCTCATGCTCTACTCTGCTTGGATCCTCAAATCCACGTTCTCTGCGGCAGTGGAGGCCATTCACCAGGACAACCTTAACGACACCATTAGCAACTCCTTCGCTGTAGCGGCCTACATTGTCGCCGCCGTGGAATCTGAGGCTTGGTATGTTGACCCAGCTGGCGCCATCCTTATTTTCTTATACATCATGGTCTCGTGGGGTAAAATGGCGTGGGAGCAAGTCACACAACTAGTCGGCGTGTGTGCCAGCGAGAACTTCGTCCAGGAGGTGAAGGAGCTGTGTAGCCACCACCATTCATCCATGACGCTGGACATTGTTCGAGCCTACCACTTCGGGTCGAAATATCTTGTCGAGTTGGAGGTCGTAGTGCCTGGGGACATGTTAGTGAAGGATGCTCACGATATAGCTCTACAGCTTCAGTTCAAGGTGGAAAATCTGGACGAGGTGGAGCGTGCGTTCGTGCATGTGGACTACCAGCCGCGTGACTACGATGAACACGTGGTTTCGCGTGAGGAAGACGCACTGCTCATGTACGCTGGATACAATTCGGAGCAGCGTTTAGCGACGGCGGATCACTGTGGTGAGATGTACGCGTCAGTTCCCACGGAGGAAGTTCCACCTGCCGAAATCGCGGTCAGAATCGATGCCAACTGCTCGCCACTTAACTCCCCAGAACGCACTGTCATCACGACTCCACACGCCGGTATCTTCAAGGAGCTCAGGGACTAACAAGTTTGCTTACGGAGAAAAGCACAAAATGATCTACATGTATGTATCCTTTATCCACGAGAAGACCAGTCTGTGTCAGACTGATAACGAAACGAAACAGTGTAAAATGCAAAACCAAAGGAAAGCATAAACCCCTCAGGCATGCTTGCTCTCGTCCTTGCTCTTGGGCATGACACGACGCAGCACGGGAGTGAGCACGCCGTAGATGACGAGTGTGAGCACAGGCATGACGAGCAGCCACATGTAGATGGCGTGCAGCAGAGTGAAGCGGAAGAGCAGCAGTGTGTTAATGGTGTCCTTCTTGATGTCCTCCATGAAGCTTCCAATGGCAAACTCGCCCTCTCCCTCGCCTCCTCCGAACACTGCATTGCCGTAGTAGCTGCATCAAAGGGTTAGAACATGACAATCCACAACGAGAGACAGCAGAGCAGACGCACATGAAGACGGGAACGGACGCGATGTTGAGCGGCGTGACGAGGTAATTGGTGAGCATGGCGGCCACAGGGTTCAGACGAAAGAGGAAGATGGCAGCCATAACGGGCACTGTCGTGACGCCAGGGATGGGGAAGATACCGCCGGAGACGCCAAAGGCCATGGCCAGCGCGATACTGCTGGGCGACGCTACGAGCAAGGAAAGAGAGAGGTTAGAATGGAAGCGATGGGTAGGAGAAGAACAGCGACTCGCACCGCCAGACTTGAGCAGCTTGACGACCGGGGCCTTGACCTTTTGCTCGAAGAAGGCACTCATTGTTCGCCTCTTTCCGTTGTGACGCCTGCTGGATACTCGAGCTGGAGTACCCTCAGCGTAACCTAGCGTAACCCTGGTACAATCTGGTGAATTTCGTCACTTCATCGTAGCAGACCGAAGAGTGGGAAGTTGTGCATGTTAGCGAATGCAATACACTGTAAAAGAAATAAAGTAGTCGATGAACTGCCTGACATTCTCACGTACTTAGTATACGCTGAATACTGTGCTGGCGTTCACTCAAACTTTCCTCTTCATTTGTGCGTGCACGTCTACAAGTTCAACAACACGGTTGCATTCACTTTTGGCGCTTTCAGCTCTACAACGACTTCATCCGCTTATCTACTTTGACAGTGCGCCTTATTTATTTAGCGCCAAAACACCGCCAACAACCCTATTATCTTGTCTTGAACCTGTCATCTGATCAGTTCAAATCTTCACTTCAACTTGCCAAAACACAACACAAGACGCTGCCAGCACAAGCCCAGTTCCGATACGTTCATCACGGTTGACGTGAAGTAGCTTCCTGCAGGAAACAGTCATAGCGAAGTGGTTCAGACACCCTTGAGACGAAAACGAGGAAGTTGCGGTTGGAGCAACCGAGGCTGCTGGACAGCAGCGCGATTTGCAATAGAGAAACTTCTAGGGCCTGTAGGAGTACTGTACAGTAGCACAAGTTACTGGAAGAATTGAGCAAGAGGAGGGTTAGAGTTTCATGAACATCACCTGTTGAAAGCAACGACACCACTGCTGAGTAGCATGGAGACCTGTTTCGCACCTCTGAGCACCGCAATGTGGTGTTGCTTTGTTTTTTTACGGTAATCGCACAAAAAAACATTGGGATTGCATGTAGCATCAATCTTATCATGTAGTGCAGCAGGTTCTTCGTCCCCTCAGAGGCTGTACGAGTTCGTCTTGTGTTGAAGGTCAGCGAGGTAAAGAAGTATTCTTGGTCGAAAATTCCAAAGTGATTCATTAAGTTTATCTCTCTGCATTGACCACAGTACGATAAAAACCCTTTGACTACGCAGAAACCCATCGGTCAAGATGGCTAAAACCTCGACTTGACCCTCACTGCCGTTTTCTCGTTGCCACCGGTTGCCGTTTGCTTGTGCTGTTCGTTGCATTTAACTGGCCGACTCGTACTTAAGGTCTCCGTGAACCCATTTCGACTTCCATACATTCTCTCTATATAAATCGAAATGGGTTCACGCGCTCACTAAGTACGAGGTGTTTTTAGTGATAAAACCCAAAAACCATGGGGTTTTCGATTTCGTGGTGTGACGTACACCACTGATCTAAAGTATCTCTTACTCTTGTTGGTGGGTGTACCCAAGTCCTGGATAACTCCGATGGCGTTGTGGGCAAGGACCACGATGGATGCATCGAGCCATCGACTCGGACAACGCTTGCGTCGCTCAGGTGAGCAACGGTGACAGTCCGGCTGGCGTCTGCTGGATACGAGTGTGTTGATCCACTGCTCTCAGAATGATTGCTGAAATACGGACTGCACAAGAGTTGACGGACCGACCAAAACCTGGTCACCCTAGCGTCTGCGCTTCCCAATTGGAGGGAAACACGCGCACGTCGCGCAGAGCAAAGGCTACCGGTTAGTCGTTTGCAAACCAGCGTCTGATCACCGATCAGTGATCAACCAGTGCTTCCATTCCTGTGGTACACCAAGCATTTGTGAAGTCACTCTGAAAGTGGTAAACCAAGTGAAGCGTATCCAGTCAAGTCTCAGGAGCAAGCATGGAGAGTCAGACTGCTCAACCTCCGTCCAAGTCGACGCCAAATGCGCTGTGCGCTCGTTTCACCACGCTCAGACGTGGAGAGGAACCGCTGGATCACGTGGCGGTCGTACTCAAGGCATCTCTCTTCACCAACATTATCATCGTCATTGTCATGACTTCGGTCGCCATCGCCAGTCACTCGCTAGCCCTCATCTCCGCCCTCGTGGAGAATATGGTCGACCTTTTCGTCCAGGGTTTGCTCTGGTACGCTGGCACCCGCTCCGGCAAGAAGCAGGACTATGCCAAGTACCCAGCCGGCACGTCGCGGTTCGAGCCCGTGGCTATCATTGTGGCCGCTAGTGTGATGGTGTTGGCATCTATCGTCTTCATCCAGGAAGCAGTTAAGAAGCTCGTCGATGGCTTCTCGTCGGACGAGCCCGAGGCGCCAAATCTCTCAGCCGCGGCTATCGCTATTGCAGTCACTGCTGTGGTCGTAAAGATTGGCCTCATGTTTTACTCGGCCTGGATTCTCAAGTCGACGGTCTCCGTAGCAGTTGAGGCTATTCACCAGGACAACTTTAACGACATGCTGAGCAACTCCTTTGCTGTGGCGGCATACATCGTTGCTGCTGTCGAGCCGGAGGCCTGGTACGTCGATCCGGCTGGAGCTATTATCATTTTCGTCTACATCATGGCGGCCTGGAGTAAGATGGCTTGGGAGCAGGTCACGCAACTGGTAGGTGTGTGCGCTAGTGAGGAGTTTATTGACACTGTGAAGGACCTGTGCAACCGCCACCACCCGTCCATGGAGCTCGACATTGTGCGCGCTTACCATTTCGGATCGAAGTACCTCGTGGAGATGGAGGTAGTGGTGCCGGGTGACATGTCGGTGAAGTTGGCGCATGACATCGCTCTTCAAATGCAGTTCAAGGTGGAAAACCTGGAAGAGGTGGAGCGCGCGTTCGTGCACGTCGACTATCAGGCCCGCGACTATGACGAGCACGTGGTCTCGCGCGAGGAAGATGCGTTGCTCGTGTACGCTGGTTATAATGTGTCGTTCGCCTCGAATGGCGAATACGTGAGCGTCTCGATGGATAACGGAGAGCCGATTCCGGTCGCTGTGGAAGTGAGCGAGGCCGCTGGCCCTGACACCCCCACCGCCACGAGCTTCTCGGAACTCAAGGGATAAGACTTGGTAGTGCATAACGAACAACACACTTGTTTGGAACTGGTACATGTATAATAGTGCGATGAAGGATACTCTAATTGAAAAATGCTGGGTCCATTACACTCCTGAGATAACTCTGTCCCTCTCATTGCTTTCGACTGCGCTTTAGCCGCTTCTGTGCAGCGAGGAATTCTTCCTCACTTGGTTCACCGGGATCACAAGGCGCAGCTTTACGCTTCGACTTCTTGCCCTTCTCGGCGTACTTGGCCTCCAAGCTGCCCAGTAGTGAATCAAATCCGCGCTTTCTGCTCACAACACCTTTCGAATCAGAATTTAGCTGTTCCAATAACACACAGTGCAAGTATCACCTCTCAGTACTGAGCGCGGAGCTGCCTGAACCCTCTTCACGCTTTTGCTGGTTGCCGCGAATCTTGTTAAATAGCTCTTCAGCCTCGCGCGCCTCCTTCTCCCGCTTCGCCTGCTTGCGTTTCTGCTCAGCCGGAGTTTCTTTCTTTTTCTTTTTCTTGGACTGCTCCTTGATGTAATCGCGCCAAGTCGGATAGGTCTTTACCTGCTCTCAACCAGATATTTAAGACTCCAACGCTATCCTGTTCGCAGCACAACACGCACCTCCTCCTCCCTGATGGCCTTCTGAATCATCTCTGTAAAGCGCTCTTCGTCGTCGTCCGTGGACAACATGATTGTGTCCATGACGTGTTGCATCTCGCCTTCGTACTTGGTGTAGGCGGCCAGCACATCTCGCCTTTCCTCGTCTGAGTGGCGATACTCCCCCTCGAACCTGGTGATATCCTCCTTGCTCACCTTGGGGAAGACGCGGGCGAAGTACTGTGTCCACATCTGGAAGGACGGAGATTTTTCGTCGTGGTCGTCCGACAGGATGGTGCCGGACTCGTCGTACACCGCGCGCGCCTCCGTGTCGCTCAGGATCGAGTGGATGGCGCTCACAGCCTGAAATTTGACCGTCGCCTTGGCACGCGAAGCCTCATCGCCCCGTTGCTTGTCAGGGTGCTGCAGAATACGTCAGTGGAGCCTTAACTGGCGATAAAGTATCTTACAGAAGACGTACGTATTTCAGCGCCAGCTTGCGATAGGCTCGTGTGATCTCCTTGTCCGTGGCAGAACGCTCGACGCCTAGGACCGCGTACAAGTCGCAGTCGTCCCCGAACTCGGCGTGGATCAGCGCTGCTGCCATCGTTCCTGCAAATGCTGACGTACGAGCTGCGCTATAAATAGCAGCAGCACAAGAGACTAATGCCACATAACTGAAGTATACCACCCAACTTTCGTGTGTGCCACCCTACTGTTTACGTGTACCACGCGTCTGGAATCTTCAACTTCCTAGAAGCAGAGATGCTGGCGTTCGGAAGCGGCGACTCCGCGCAGGTGGCAATCGTGACGGGAGCTGCTCGCGGACTCGGTCGTGCGTGGGCGCAAGCGTTGGCGACGCGCGGGGTGCGTGTGGTGGTGAATGACAACGACGTCGACCGCTCGCTGGTGGAGAATGTGGTGCGGGACATTGTTAGTCGAGGGGGCGTAGCAGTGGGCGACCACCACAGCGTGACGGACGGCGCGGCAGTCGTGAAGACGGCGATGGACAACTTCAAACGAGTGGACATCTTGATCAATGTATGGCCAATTGCAACTTGTGTGTGCGGACAAAGAGTAATGGTGGTCTCTGTATTGACGCTGCTGTAGAATGCCACAGTTATCCGCGACGGATCCTTCCGCAAAATGACGCAGGAAAACTGGTACAACTCCATAGTCTAATGCTCCTAGTTTACATATCATTAACTGGTATTGCGGCAGGGACGATGTCTACCGCTCGAGTCTGCTCGGCACCTTCAGTGTGACGCAGGCCGTGTGGCCCATCATGCGCCAACAGAAGTACGGCCGCATCCTCAATTGTGTATCGGGAGCAGGACTCTACGGGAACTTTGGGCAAGTCAACTATGCCGCCATGAAGATGGGGCTAGTGGGCTTCACTGTGGCGCTCAACCGCGAAGGTCTGCTGGTCGATTCGAGAGGACATGGTTGTTGTTAGAGGCTTATAAAATATGTCGTTGCTGTGTGCCAGGTATCAAGTACAACATTGCTGTGAATGCGGTGTCTCCTGTGGCAGGTACCCGTCTCACTCAACCGGTGTGGCCCGACGACGTGTATGCTAAACTGACGCCGGAGCTGACGTCGCCGATCGTCGTGTACCTGTGCCATCAGTCATGCAAGGACAACGGAGAGTTATTTGAACTGGGCGGAGGTTGGGTTGGAGCGCTGCGTCTGCAGCGCACACATGGTGTTGGCTTCCCCACGGACCCGAAGCAGTTCACGCCGGAGCTCGTAGCCGAACAATGGCGTGATGTCATTGACTTTAGCCGCGTGACTCACCCGACGTCCACGCAGGACTCTTTCGAACCCATGATGCGTAACGTGACAGCGCCACCCAAGTCTCTGACCACGTCTCGATCGAGCGAGTGCGCGGAAGTATTTGCTCGGCTGCGAGCTACATTGCAGGAGAAGGGTCACGCACTCAGCAAGCAGATTTCGGGCGTGTTGGAATGGCACATCAACAAGGAAGTTTGGACGATCACGCTGCTGCATGGCAAGGGGACGCTGCTTGAAGGACGCAATCCACGCCTGGCGCCGGACTTGCAAATTCACATGGACGAGCAGGACTTTCTGGATCTGGCAGCAGGCCGACTGCGTTTGCAGCAGGCGCTGATCAGGAAGAAACTGCGCTTGCAGGGCAACCTCAAAATGGCTATGAAGCTGCAGCCTTTCGCGGACCTCCTGCTGCAGCAGCACCAGGCCCGGCTGTAAGTACGAATTGTATCACTTGTGCAGCAAAGACGACGACTTCTGTTGCCGTTGTTTGCAACTTGCAAGCAGCTGTCTGATTGGCCGTACTTGGCATGTAACGCGAACTTAGTCCGTATATAAGGCGAACTTAGCCTACCTCTAATAAGCTATGCAGCCATTACTTTATAGACAATAATAGGTAATTATATCAGTAATGACGGGGTAAACTGCATAACGGTATAGATAATATGATCTGTTAAATATTCCGTTGTGAAGGTGGTGGGCATCCATTACTTTACAGAGGGCCGCCATTCAGCCAGTCATTCCCGGTCCAAGCTCGCAGCTCGACTTCTTCCTCCCTCTTCCCCAACCACGACCATGAGCAGCCACGAGGACACGGGCGTGAGCGTGCCGCCCGACGCCACGTTCGACCTGACGAACCGCCTGGCGCCCTTTATGGACCTGCACTTCATGTTCCCGCTCATCGACTTCCTCTCGAGCAGCGAACTGTACGACGAGGCGCAGCTCATGGCAGCGAAACTGGCGCTGCTGAAGCCCACGAACATGGCGGACTTTGCCGTGGAGATCCACCAGACGCTGCACGGCACGGAAGACGTGCCGGAGGAGTTCGAGACGCGTCGGGGCGAGATTCTGGACGCGCTGAGCTTCGCCAAGAGCGAGTGCGGCCCCATGTTGGAGCTCATTGAGGACGAGGAGAAGATCATGCAACTGCAGAGCGAGAACCTGCTGAATGCCAGTCATCTCGAGCAGAACGAGGGCGTACGTCGAGGTAGTTGCAGCGTAGAGGCTTCAGACTTAGTTTTCGTGTTGTTCTTGTGGTGTAGATCACGCCTGCGGTGCTGGACGGACTGTACAAGTACGCCAAGCTGCAGTACGAGTGCGGCAACTACCAGGACTGCCTCACGTACCTCACATACTACGGAGTGCTCATCCCCAACTCGTCGGAGCAGTATTTGAACGCACTATGGGGCAAGCTCGCGGCGGAGATCCTCATCTTCCGCTGGGACGACGCTCTGGCAGACATCTCCCGCATCAGCGACGTCATTGAGAGCAGCGTACGTGCAAAAGACTTGGAGGTTTAGCTACGAATGCTGATGCTATTTTATGCCAAACAGACTGTTATGAGTCCCGTGGAGCAACTTCAGCAGCGCACGTGGCTGCTGCACTGGTCGCTGTTCGTGTTCGCGTGGCACGAGGAGGGACGCGACGCTATTGTGGACTTTATGCTGCAGTCGCGCTGTGTGGAAGCCATCCAGAGCAACGCGCCCTGGCTCCTTCGCTACCTGTGTGCCGGTGTGATCCTGCACAAGCGTCGTCGCAACCTGATTAAGGACCTGCTGCGCGTGCTCCGCGTGGACGACAAGGGCTACCGTGACCCGATCGTGGACTTTGTCGAGTGCCTGTTTGTCAACTTCGACTTTGAGTCAGCTCAGGAGAAGCTGCGCGAGTGTGAGGTAGTGCTGGCCAGCGACTTCTTCCTGTACGAGAAGAATTCGACAGACTTCATGGAGGCCGCGCGCCTGGCCATCTTCGAGATGTACTGCCGCGTGCACCGCACCATCGACATGAAGGTGCTGTCGTCGAAGCTGGCGATGCAGGAGGACGGCGAGGCTGAAAAGTGGATCGTGAACCTGATCCGTAACGCGCGCCTCGACGCTAAGATCGACTCTCAGGAAGGACGCATCGTTATGGGCTTGCCGCAGAACTCGGTCCACCGTCAGGTGATCGACAAGACTCGCGATCTCGCTGCGCGGACCTGCAGTATGGTGGCGCAGTTCGAGCGCATGGGCAAGCGGAAGACGTTCCAATGAGCGTGAGGTCTGGACGCTGAACGCGCACCGACCGAGTCGCGCCACATGCAGCTACACAAGCTGGGCGTGCGCTCGCTCCCAGGAGCAATAGGCAAGTGAGGACGGCGCAAATCAAGCAGCGAGCGGTGCCAGGTGAGGTGAGTAGCACCACCGACTCGGCCAAGTCAGCGGCGGCAGGAGGAACGACGCAGGAACGGAGCAGGTTGAGCACTAAATATATAGTAGACCAGTGCGTGGTTTTTTCGAGGCTCGTTCTGTTGCTGCTTAACTGCTGTCACCTGAATTTTCGTGACGGTGTTCATTGCGGTGACGTTGGTCGACGTCGTCGTGCTCAAGACGGTTTGGTTTGCTTGTCGATTTCGATGTGGGACCGTGCTGGTCGTTTCCAGCGGTTTTCAGATTCGGTGGTTTTGCGAGGATCATGGTCTGGATTCGATGCGCTACAAGGCAGCTCAGTCCGCAACTCTCCTCGTATTGCGATGTCCAGAAGGCACGACTTTGGTCATGCGGATGCGCTGTGGCGGCGACCTAAGGCGCTCTATCTGCTTGGTGGCGGGTGGATTCTGTTCGTGTGCTGGTTTGTCGGATCACTAGCAGGTTTGGACAAGCGAATTGTCAATAATCGTCCGTTCCTCATCCGCAGTCAAGACGCCGATATTTATTCGCAGCAGGTGTTGCTGAAGATCCCTGCAGCTCAACCTGGGCATGTTTTTCAGGATTTCACGGTCGAGGTGCAGCCGAATCAGGAGGTGCTGCCCATGAGGAAGGACTTCTACACAAGCAGCTACAACGACGGTGATACTTCGACTACGATCATCTTCAACGTCTTCAAGGGCCGACCCAAAGCGCTAGCTGTTCAAATGATGAAGGCACTGACGCAGAAGTCCGTTTCGCCACCGGAGGTGTGGGTCATGTGCTTTAACTCGCCAATGGAGAAGAAGTATCGACACGTCGTTGATGCAGTGAAGGGCAAATACCCCGAACTTGCTCACAAGGTAAAGTTCACGACGTCTGAATTCAACTTCAAATTTCACGGACGGTTCCTGTTGGCGTACATGGCCACCACCAAGTACGTTTTGATTGTCGACGATGACAAGGCTATCGATGGAGACACAGTAAGAGACTACCTCAAGTACATGAAAATTCAGAAGGGTGTGTGGGGAAACAATGGCCACCGTCGAGCAGCAACGTTCGAGGGCTACAAGAGCTGGCCTCGAAATTTCACGGGTGAGTCATGGGCTGAGCAGGACTACCTCAGCGGCATGTGGTTCCTAGAGCAGTCGTGGCTCGAGTATTTCATGAAGGAGCGCTTACCGTCGTGGGCGACGTCGGAAGACATGCATCTTTCACACGTCATGAGGAAGTACTTGAATTTGAACACGTACGCAGGTCGAGTGGCAGTCGGTAAGACGCTACCCCGCAAACCGAAAGAAGTTCAGGCAACCCAAGGATCGGCGTTGGACCTTCGCGAATTCATCTTCGACCATGAACTTGGACGTGGCAACAAGGTCGTTAGTGTTGATTCACCGATCGAGACGCTAGTGTATGCAGAAACCGTGGGCGACATTGAGGATTATCTGACAAAGCTGGACGCGTGCCCATCGGTCGATGATAGCACGGCTACCAGTGTTGGTGCTAACCGCACAGAGATTTCAGGACCGTGGTGTGATGGTGGCAAGACGGCCGCCGTATTCCGTGGTGCCAAGGAACAGGACGTCAAGGGACTCATTGCAGCAGCAGAAAAACTCTGCGCCAAAACCAACTGCGAGTACTTCAGTGTCAAGCCCAACATCCGACATGGTATCCGATACTTCAACATGCGTGAAGGATACGGCCAAACTAACGTGGACATCCCATTCCAGACGGGAGCGTCGGACGTGATGATGTCGCTGGTGGGCATCCTGAACAACGTGTTGCCCGAGACTTTGTTTGTACCAGACGTGGATTCGATGGCATGGCCGGAGACGGACACAGCGAAGCGCAACCGACTGCAGATCTACCATCGGACGGTGTTGTTGGCGGTGGATATTCACCGGAACTCCAAGACGAACGGTAAAGTGATAGATGGGAAGGTCAAGGATGAGTGGCTGATCACCGATGAGTTTCCGTCTGGGATGGAGACGTTGATATGGTCGCGAGGATCGAAAAAGGATCCTGTTCCACACGCATCTTAGCTAACATACAAATGCATTTTCCTTTTTGGCTTGACTTCCAAGCATTGCAATTTGACTCAAGCAAGTTGGAGCTTCCTTAAGATCAAACATTTGTCCAACCAACAATGCTTACCATTAATACCAGTAGTTGTTGTTAACACTTGCGTCGATGTGTAGCTGGGAAAAAGGATCAGTGTAATTTCTACTTCTCATCATAGGGCGATTCTTCGAGCACTACAGCAAGTAGGTCGTCCTGTCGAGCGTCATGGAACGAGGATCTTATCACTGCGTTCATCACAATCAATTCCATAAAATGCCAGCAAGCGATCGCCATATTCTGTTGCTATCCTCGACCGATTTTTACTGTTCGTAGCGCGAGATGATCTCGTTTGCTTGTCAGTCATCACTGAAGTCATTTCACAATCTGCAAAATCCCGTTAACATCGTCAGACCCATCAAGATGAAGCAACGTACTCAACGAGACCATAAAGCCTTCTTTCTGCTTGGAGGGTTATCCCTGCTCACCTTTTTCTCCATGAGATTCCTGGTGGGTGTTTGGATATTCGATGGGGTTGAACCCTACAACGTTTTGCGTTCAAATAGGATACCTGTTAAGCATTTTTCACCGCTCCAACTGGATGGACAACCAACTATAACAGAAGTTGTAGTGGTAGAAGCAGGAAAGCCCAATCACGAGACTTTGGACATGGGTGAAGCGTTCTACATGTCCAACTTCAGCGCAGACGACACATCGACAACAATTATCTTCAACGTCTTCCGTGGTGAGCCTGAAGCGCTGAAGATGCAGCTTGAGGCGGCACTCAACCAGAAGAACGTAGCGCCATCGGATGTCTGGGTCATGTGCTTTGACTCGCCAAAACGACCGTCGTACGAAGCCGTGGTCAACGATATCCGTGTTAAGTATCCCGGCCGAAGCAACCAATTAGTCCTGACTGCGTCCGAATTCAATCACAAGTTTCACGGACGATTTCTGTTGGCATACATGGCCCCGACCAAGTATGTGTTGATTGTGGACGACGACCGTCCTATCGATTCTACCAGTGTCTACGACTACATCCAGTACATGCATCGTCAGAAGGGTATATGGGGAAACTTTGGCCACCTCCGAGCACCAACGTTCGACGGCTACAAGAGCTGGCCGACGGTCGGGTACAATCTCTCGATCACCGACATGGAGGAGCAGGACTACCTCAGCGGCATGTGGTTCCTAGAGCAGTCGTGGCTCGAGTATTTCATGAAGGAGCGCTTACCGTCGTGGGCGACGTCAGAAGACATGCATCTTTCACACGTCATGAGGAAGTACTTGAATTTGAACACGTATGGCGGTAAGGTTGCTCTCCACGCTCCCTCGCTCCCTCGCAAGGAGTACGCTGCTACCACAGGCTCAGCACTGGATCTTCGCGAGTTCATCTTCGACCATCAACTAGGTCGAGGCAATAAGGTGGCCAGCGTAACACAGCCCATTGACACACTCGTGTATACTGAAAGTGTTGATGACATCGACGAGTTCATGAGAAATCTGGATGCTTGCTCTCTTCGCGACGTCACCGATGCCTCCGATGCAACCCCGTGGTGCAATGTCGGCAAGACGGCCGCCGTATTCCGTGGTGCCAAGGAACAGGACGTCAAGGGACTCATTGCAGCAGCAGAAAAACTCTGCGCCAAAACCAACTGCGAGTACTTCAGTGTCAAGCCCAACATCCGACATGGTATCCGATACTTCAACATGCGTGAAGGATACGGCCAAACTAACGTGGACATCCCATTCCAGACGGGAGCGTCGGACGTGATGATGTCGCTGGTGGGCATCCTGAACAACGTGTTGCCCGAGACTTTGTTTGTACCAGACGTGGATTCGATGGCATGGCCGGAGACGGACACAGCGAAGCGCAACCGACTGCAGATCTACCATCGGACGGTGTTGTTGGCGGTGGATATTCACCGGAACTCCAAGACGAACGACAAATGGAACCATCGAGCCAACCACTTTCCGATGATGAAGACATTTGTGTGGCAGAACAACATGGCTACACTCTATGAAAACTAACATAAGCAAATGTCCATGTGGACAGATACATCAACCAGTATGTTTTCGCTATTCTTATTGGTCAGTTTAAAACCGGTTTTTCAATATCAAGGTTTAATACCTCACCACCGGGATGTTCGAGGTTTTTTACGGTCGCCCTCTCAGCCGCACAGTCTCCTACATCCGACAGACATGAGCGGCGGCGGCGAGTATCCGTACCCCAAGTACACGTGGTCCCCGGCCGGCGGCTGGTGGGCCAAGACCAAGAACTGGCAGCGCAAGACTGGCGTGGCGCTTGTGGTGCTGGTGGCGGCGGCGGCTCCGTTGGCGCTTTACTCGAGCTCGAACCACATCAAGTTCCCGGCCGAGGAGCGTCGCAAGCTCTAGACGCGCAGAAGGAGAGAAGAGGGCGACTGCAATGGAATTAATATGTGGACAAGGCAGACGACGATGAAGGACGGAGAGAACCCAGGAATTAGGACTTGCAGGTCTACACTCAACGATCGCTTTGCTGTTACACTTGTGTTTCTTGTCTTTACACTGGACTAAGGTAGACTCAACAGGTTTTCATTACTTGGTTAGTTTAGGGCCTTGGAAGGGCAACGGAGAGACAGTAAGATCAGAATTCGTGATTGTTGGCAGCACGGCGGATTGGAGATAGCGAGGCAGGGGCTTCCGTTGGCGCCGCCTGAGTCGTTGGGAGCAACTTGGGGAGTTTGAACGCCCATGCAGACTTGGGCTTGGGTTGTTTCTTCTTCCGGTATGCAGCCGACGTGGTGCCACCAGCAGTTTCTGCATCTGACTCATACTCGCTCAGATATTCAGTGCTTGTGTCAACGCTCCTGGTAGTGTCGGGATAAATGTCGGCTTCCTCCTCGTGATCGTGGATGTTGCTTTGATCATTGTCGTATTCATTGTACACGTCGTACTCATCGATTTCGCTATGGTTGTCATGATCACTGTGGTGATCGTCGCGATGGTTGTCGTTATCACGATCACTGTTTCCACGGCCACTACCGATCATGTCATCTGTCGGCACGTCCCAACTGACTTTGCCAGTCTCGTGGGCGTAGTAGTACGTGCCAGGGTATCCGCGGCTCTCATGCTTGGTCCAACCAGGAGGCAGCTTCTCACCAGACTCTCGGTCTTCTGTCGAGTCCAATGACACCGTGTCTTCTTCCGACGATCGGTCGCTACCACGGCTCTTTTGTCCCGATGTATATTTGCGAGTAGACTGTGTATCCGGTGCCGTCGTCTTGCCGCGCGCCAATCGGTTCCTGTCTCTCCACGAATCCTCCTCGTCATCGGTCTCAGGTGTAGACTGCTTTGTCGAAGATGTCTTTTTCTTCTTCTTTGCCTTCCACATAGCGAGCACGTCGGACACGTTATCCAGAGCTGGTGGCTCCTCTCGAACCTTCTCCTTGGGTTTTTCCTGAGGCTTTTCCCGTGGCTTCTCTTGAGGCTTCTCCTTTGGTTTCTCCAGAGGCTTTTCCTTTGGTTTCTCCTTTGGTTGTTCCTGAATTACTGGCGGTTGAGGCTTACGCTGTCTCCTGCTCCTGATAGCAGCAAGAGCATCTTCTTCTTCATCTTCGGACAACTCTAAGAAACTGGTGTTCTCACGCCGTGATACAGCACGTTGAAGCACCTGCGTGAAACCTCGACGAGTGCTCGTGGTCCCTGCCTTGTCAACCTTCATTTGAGTGAGCTCCTCTTTTTGATGATCCAACTTCCCCTGTAGGTTAATTAACACGTCCTCCATTCCTTCCAGCATAGCCAGCATATCATCAGCTACATCATCCAAATCGTCGGCATGTACTTCGGGGAGATCGTCAGTATTGTTTCCTCTGTCGACAGCTCGCATCTTTTGCAGCAACGTCTTTGCCTTGACACGAAGAGCAGTCTTGGTCTCCGCCTCCTTCTGCTGTGCTTCCTCTAGCTGCACAACCCGAGACTCGGCATCGCGCAGCTGGTGCACCATTTTGAAGAACTGTTCGTCTTTCTTGAGGCTAAAGCGGTGATTGCGAATCGCATCCATCCACTTCTCCGCCTCGTCGTCATTGTTCGTGTCCAAATACAGAGGTCGCATCTTGGGGACATCTCCAGATGCAGTTTGCTCGGCCGTTGGTCGCGGCAGTTTGCCCGACACTCGGAAGCAATTATCTCCTCCGCCTACTGCACGTTGCAGACAATCTGCATTGCGTTTAATGTCTGTCAAATACTCGAGATCGATGATCCCTCGCGGCGTCTCGTCATCCTTCGAGTTGTAGTAGAAAAGGTAAGTAAGTGGCTTGATCACAAAGTAGTATTCGTTCCACGCCCCTGGTTCGTTGTCTGCTTGCTTGCGAAGGAACCCACTCTGTGTGGCTTTGGTCGTGAGAGTCTCTGCTGCGCCCTCGGCCTCGATCATGCTGAAGCGCACACGCGGCCGCTTGACACTGGGTTTGCCACGGCTGTCGCGACTGCCACGGCCCGATCCGGGTGGTCGCGACTTTGCACGTTGCTGGGGCGTGTCTTGTCGGTGGCGTTCACGCGAGCGCGTTTCCGGTTCGCGTGTGGGCGAGTAGGAAGCGCGCACATCATGAGGACGGCGACGCGAAGGCTCGCGGGATGGCGAGCGTGGCCGCGATTTGGAGCGCGGCTGACTGCGATGGCGATGCGAGCGCGGCTCGGGCGGCATGACGAGCGAAGTTCAAGTGTTCGTCGGAGCTCGAGAGCTCCTAATGCGATGTGAGGGAGACGTCGGAGCGGAACTTGTGGATGTGCAGTTCCGGAGCAGCGCATGGCGCTGTCTTTACGGATAAAGGAGGAACTAACTGCCACAAACATACTTTAATCAAGTGTAAACAGTACCAAGAGTTATACCCTAGAAATGCTAATAAACGGTACGCCATGAAACGTCACCCCGCGCTGCTGCTGCTGCGAATACCTTTGTCAAGTGCCGCCCTGCTCATTTACTACTTCCAACGACGCTTCCTCTTTGTTGCGGACACGAAGACGATGGTTTCGTATAAACGAGCAATCGCGCGTGCACTTTCACAGCTTGCTAAGCGCCGTGTTACTACTATGCTTGTGCTCTACGCGTCAATCTGTTGGTAAAGCGTGGCTGGGACTGCATGACAATCAAAAGGTCTTCGACATGCACACTGTTACCTACCAGACTCTGGTCCAGAGCGGCGGCAGTCAACTCCACGGCATCGTCATCTCGCTGTCAGTCTGCCAGTGCCAGTTTTGGGCTATACAGCGCTGGCGATTGTACATTTTCGCTTTGTACAGTTGTATTATTTACATGTACCAGATAAACCTTCATCTCTTCCTACAGCTCTTCCAGTGTCACCACGAAGTAGACTTGGTTAGCAAAAAGAATTGTACGCTTTAGATGATTTTCACTCGTAAACTGCTAGTAATATATACTGTTGTGGATCTGTACATGTATTGATTAATACCACGGTTGTCGTCATAGTGCGTATTGTATGTGCGTATTGCATGTTGATATGTGGTTGTTTGTCCCGTGATGACAGAGAGGCAGACACACAAGAACTAAGAGAAGGGAGGCTCAGTCAAGAAATATACAAACGCAGCTGCCTTCTGAACGTCCACGTCTTCTTTTTGATCCCCGTCGGAGACTACTCTTATCCTACATTCCTTGGCTTGGTACATGTAGTGAGCTTCCACACAGCGTAAAGCTGCACTTAATTTTGCAGCTTGCACCATGTGGAATCGAGGATCTGCTGCCACCTAGTTTTTGTTCCCTGCTTGAAGGCAGGAAGGTGGCTTGTCTAGTGCCGCCGTCGGCGCGACGCATTGACCAATTCGCCCCACGTCAAACAAGAATGAAGCAATGAAGCCGAGCCATGTCGTCATACTCACACCGTCGTCGACAAATTTGAATTCGGTCGAAGTTTCACTGAGAGTACATGTATGTGAGGTTTTCAGCATGATTTGCGTTTGTAATCTGTGTTTGCCATGGTAGACTGCATTGGGTGAAGCTGATCCACGGCAAGCTCGGTTTCGGATGGGAGCGATCAGACCACGACATCTACAGCTACACCGAGAGCTGGGAACTACAAGTTCGCAAGACGGAGCCGGCGTACTCGTCCGTGGACGTGGTCGGGCAGCGCCTTCACGTACGGACGTGTCCACACATTGCAACAACACAATCGATCAAGGACTTCAAACTGTTATTCTACACTGCTGCAATCAAACGGTACGATATGAAATAGTGGAGCTACCGCTTTTGGAGAGACCGACGGAGCGTCCTCCACAATAATAAGAGTGTCACGTACTCGAGGACGTCTACATGTGCAGCCCCAGGTAGAACATCTGCTGGTTGTGCTCCTTCTCGAAATTCTCCACTATCGTCTTGACAAATTCCTCCGTGAGTTCGTCCGTCGGTACGTTCAGCTGTCGACAGAGGTCGAGCACGCGTTCACCTCCTGTCAAAGCTTCTTCCGGCGTGTCCACCGTGTCGAGGCAGATGATATGGAGCTGTTTGGTCTTGAAACTCAGTCGAATCCGCATCTGAATGTCTGTTTACACTCACGTTAGCCAGTCTGTAGACATGGATACGTAATGAACGACTCACCTTCCAGTACGGTGAGGAACATGGTGTAGTCCAGACATACGACCACGTCGATGTCCACGAGCTGCTTGTTGCTGAGACTCTGCCAGCGTTCCGGTGCCTTCTTGATGGGCATGTCTCGCTCTAGAATCTGCAATACGCCGTTGCCTGAGAAGAGTGCAGCGTCCTCCTTCTCCAAGATGCTGTGCATGACCGAGTAGGGTGTCAGGAACTTAAATGTGCGCGAGTCGGAGCTGGTGCGACCGGGGAACGTCACTTGACGACCAGCGCCGTAGGAACAAACGCGCAGACCTGCGGCGTGGAGACTCTCGTGGGCGGCGGCGCTGCGGTTCACGTTGTTGGCGCAAACCATGGCGAACATTGGGCATGGGCTCTGCATGTTACTCTGCTTCTTGGGTTTCTTGTGCTTGCTCTCCTTGCGACTGAATAGGAACTGAAGCATCGCGAGGAACTTGCGCTAAAAGGGACAAGAGATGCCCTCACTGTCGCAGTATTACGCGCCACCACGAGCGAGCGTGCAGCGAGCGCTCGGCCTTTAGCTTTGGTCGAAACTGTTGGTGTCCCCGTCCTCGCAGCCACCAAGACGTATTGAAAGTGACGAGCGCGATGAAGACGTGAAATATCGAAGGCTTGGGCATCGTTGTAGGTATTAAGGCGCTAAGCACGGACTCAACACATCAAGGCAAAGGCTAGGACAAGTCCACATACATTGCTGGTCTGCTCGTCTCTGCGATCACTGCAACTTCAACTTGTAACCCTTGCAGCTTACGGCAGTTCTTGAGCCGGGGCTGGTCGGGCATTGCCTGGCTTGCTCCTCGACGACGCCGAAGGGCGTGCTCTTCCAGGCCTTCTCAAAGTCCTCCATCGAGCCCGACGACACCTGATGCTCGTTGGTGCCTCATCTTGCTTTGACGCACACTTCCACATCGACTCAAGCGCACATGTGCCGATTTGGAGCTTGTGCTGCGCCTTCAGCCGCCCCGACGGGTCCTCGTAGCGGCGGCGCGTGCTGGTCACACGGCGGACACATGCTGTACGCGTACGTGAAGAACGAGTAGCCGTCCTTGGTCTTGGCCCCGGGTGACAAGAGGTTTGGAGGCACCTGCGTGTCCATGAGCTTCGCACCGACGGGCAGGTCGTCAAAGAAGTTGCTGGTCATCAACTTGTACTCTTTTGCAGCGGGTGAGTCCTCCATTTCCTCTTCTTCTTCCTCCTCTTTCTTGGCAGTGCCAGTCACCGGCTCATCGTCACGCTCATGCTGTGAATGAGAAAGGTAACGGCACGTGTCGATGGGTAGCTCTCGTCGATGAAATCTTCATCGTCAGCTAGCGAATCCAACTACGAGAACGGCGACACCAAATCTCAGTTCGAACGAAACATCTTGAACGCGACTTGCATGGTCCAGTGGGTTTTGGCAACTGGCAAAGCTGACAAGGATACTCCACTGCAAATGAGACCAGACACAAGGCATATCGACAATCTAATGTGGCAGTTAACGCGATGAATTTGCCGCGTTCGTAAGCTGCAGTGCAGTCGTATGATGCTTCTTCGACGCAACAAAGCCACAGATAAATTGGCAGTTAGATTCCTTGTAGACTCTCATCCTAAGTCGGTATTCCTCGCTACAGTTCTTCACGATGCAGGTGAGAACTGACGCGGCTTTGGACGCCATTGTACGGCTCCTTGTGTCACTGGACGGATGAGTTTTACGATTGGACCATCCACAAGGTTCTCCTCGTCCGGGAGGTACAATACCAATGTGTTGTCCACGTCCAGCTTGGCCCAAAGTTTCTGATCAGACGTCACCATCTGCACAAGATGCAACTTCTTCTCCTTGTCCCATTGTACCACTCGCGCGCGTTGCCACTCATCCTGCGCCTTGGGTAAATAGTCCACGATAGCTCCAACCAGATGCCTTCCCTTAGGAAACTCGAGCAGACCCAATCGCTTATCTTGAGCAGATAGAGCTGGAGGTGGAAAAATGATCGGACGTTGTGTGTTCATACCTTGAACCACCATAGCCGGTGGGGCGAACGCGTTCGCGATAATCTTGGCCCCAAGAAATGTCTTGCGGTTAATATCACTTGGAGCAGAGGAAGCTACTGAAAAAGGCGCTGGTCCAAAGTGCAGCGTAGCTGTAGCCCCCAGCAACTGTTGCTTGCAATGCAGGTACGGCGTCGATTCCAGTACGAAAGCGTAGCGTTCTGCGTCACTGTACTGCGACGTATCCAGGTCGTCAGCGTCCAAGTCCTCGTCGATAGAATACTCGCTCATAATTTCCTCCACCAGATCCTCATCACTAATCCAGCGTTTTGCTCCTGGAATACGCGACGTTGGTAAGTGCTTATCACAGTAGACACCGAGCAAGTTGCCTTCGTTGCCGATCATTAGCCCAGCGTCAGCTGCGCACTGCGGATGCACGCCTACATTGCAGCCCTCTGCCTCACAGATAACCGAGGCGCCTCCACGTTTGCGGCAGATAGCACACAGGTACCTGAATCTCCCGTTCTCGATCTCTTCGAAGCCGTCTACAGGCTCCATACTCGGAACATCTCGCATGACGAGCTCTGGGATGGCCAGTGCACACAACACATGCACCCACTTCTGTTCGTCACTAGCTGACGACTCAGATATGGCCAGAGGCTTCAGTGGTCCGCCGTATTGCATGCAAACTGCACACATGAGCTGCTTACCCAGCAGACACGACGGGCAGCGCCACGGTCCGTCGTTTTGTTCACGCATAACCACACCGAAGCACTCCTCATGTACACGAACGGTACACGCGTCATTGCCGCAGTAGAGCACGCGACCACAGGACCAGAGTCCCTCGCAGATGCTGCAGTTTTCCTTGGGCACAAAGTGAGGCACGTAGCAGTCGTCCACATACTGACGCAGTTGACGTAGTAGCTCGTCGTCCGCGTGGTCCAGACGGAAGCCACACTGCAACTGGATAGCGTCGGGATCTTCGTGGGTGGGTAGACTCTGCTGTCCCTGCGCTTCCCACGGCAGCACGCGCTGCTCGTGAGGTAGCAGTTCCCGCATCTCGAGCACTTTGACGTAGTTGCGGATGAGCAGCAGCACGCCCGGCAAGTCAGGCGGCGCCAGATTGGAGATATCGACAGCCAACTGTCGTCGTTGGTCCCATGTCGGGTGCGTCGGGAACGCGCGGTTGATGCCGGAGGACGCGGCGTCGCTCTCGCCCTCGAACAGCTCGTCCGCCATTATACCCGGTACCTTGTTCTTGGTCAGCGCTTTGTTTCGCGTTTATGCACTTTGTACCAAAATCAGAGGTACGCAATCGAGCCAGACAGAGGATTTGGGCTTTTCCAGTCTCATGGCCATTCAATTTCGGGTTTAATGAAGAATCAGACGTGTCGAAAGCTGGTTTTATTGAAATCACCCACGGCCGTTTCAGCTGAAAAACCCGCGGCCTCTCCCTCCTCTGGCTAACTATACAAAGGCACTCGGCAATATCCAGAGGACCACGAGCACGAGCGCGCGAATTTCGTGGCGACAGATTCACAGGGCGGAAGAAGCCAAGCCGGACGACCGGACGAAAAAGTGCACGTTGACTTTGCGACAGCGAGTGAGACGCCGATCGCCGTGTTGTGCTGAGACTCGCCGCCGTCCGTCGCCAGTTCCCGTTCTACTACGCGTTTACCGAAAGACTTGGGACCAACATGAGCTCGCCCGACGAAGCGCCCGCGTCTGACAATGGCGCGCTGGCGAAAGAACTCAACGCACTCGTGGAGAGCACCAACTTTGACGACAAGATCTGCCTCGAGGACTTTACGCTCATCCGCGTCATTGGCAAGGGCTCGTTCGGCAAGGTCACACTTGTCCGCAAGAAGAACAACAGCAAGGTCTTCGCCATGAAGATTCTCACCAAGTCTCATCTGCTCAAGCGCAAACAGGTGGAGCACACCAAGACGGAGCGTCGCGTGCTTAGTGTGGCTAGTCACCCGTTCATTGTGGGACTGCACTACGCCTTCCAGACTGAAGCCAAGCTCTACTTTGTCCTGGACTATTGTCCAGGAGGAGAACTCTTCTTCCACCTCTCGAGAATGGGCAAGTTCGACGAAGAGATGGCGCGCTTCTACGCTGCAGAACTCGTGGTCGCACTTGAGCACCTTCACTCGCTGGGTGTCGTCTATCGTGACCTCAAGCCTGAGAATATTTTGCTAGACGAGATGGGTCACATCAAGCTGGCGGACTTTGGTTTGGCCAAGGATGAGGTCACCGAGGTCGACAGTGGAGCTACGTCTCTATGCGGTACACCTGAATACTTGGCTCCGGAAGTGCTGGCACGTAAGGGTCACGGCACGGCGGTGGACTGGTGGGGACTTGGTATGGTGCTGTACGAGATGCTGACGGGTCTTCCTCCATGGTATACGCGCAACCGGCAAGAGCTGTTCGCGCGCATTCGAGAGGCCCCGCTGGAGATCCCGAACTATCTCAGTCGTGACGCGGCGTCACTCATCCAGTCGCTGCTACACCGCGAACCCGAGAAACGTCTGGGCAGCCGTGGCGCTGGTGACGTGAAGGCACACCGTTTCTTCCGAACCGTGGACTGGGACGGTCTGCTGTGGGCCGAGCCGCCATTCAAGCCGTCAGACCCACAGTCTAAGGAGGAAGGAGACACGTCCAATTTCGACAAGGAGTTCACGGAGCTGCCCGTTAGTGGCACACCACTGAGCAAATCTGCTGGCGGGTCGGGGCTGCCCAAGAGCATGTTCACAGGCTTCACGTACGAAGCGCCGACGCTGTCATACGGTTCCAACACATCCCAATCGAAGGTCGATGTGTCCTCCACCCCGTATATTTAGGTAAAGTGAGCTGTCGCTGCTGCCAAGGCTGACTGCTGGGATGTATAGGGTGCTTCGGGTGGCTCGCGGACGAGACACTGTGCATGTTGTTTATTCAAATGTGTGGGCGATCTGCTGAGGACACGATCCCTCAGCTACCACAAGACACCACCAAGCAAGCAGCCAGGCCGGCAAGCGAAGCTGCAGGAAGTACAGAGGTAGCAACATGGAGCTTGCGGACGCGCCTTGGAGCAGGCAGGATGTCCCCTTTAATAAATAGAGCGTTAGAAAATGCAAGTGACGCACGTACACAGCTCCATGTCCCCATCCTCGCTCGACTGGCAAATTCCATACAAACGTCAAGTCAATCATAAAGCCATTGGCTGGTAGGAATTCGCATTTGAGATGGCAGCATCAGCTCCCGCCTTCGATGTATGCGGCGTGCGCGTGGCTCAGGACGCCATCAAAGGCAAGGTGGTGTTCAGTGAGCACGCATTCCAGCCTGGCCAAGTGATTTTCAGCGAGCAGGCGTTCGTGGCGGCTCCGTGGAGCACCGACTTGTGTGGCGGATGCGAAGAGCTCCGATCTGCTGCGACTATCGCCTCCAGCACCGCGTCTATGGACTCTCGCCATCGTTGCCATTGCGAACGCACAGGTGCACCGAAGACCATGTACTCACCACGACTGCAGGACAACGTGGGCCGCCGTAACGTGGTGGTGAGCATCATGAAGACCATCGATGGCATCGAGGAGGTGGACCGCGCACGCAGCATCCTCAAGTGTTTGGCCATGTACGAACGCGACGCCCACGCTCTGGACGAAGTGCTGGGTCTGACTTGTGCCGGGCATCAACGAGCGACGGACGCAGCCTTGCAATTGCGCCGTCAGCTACCGGACATCTTCCCCGCGGGTTTCACAGACCAACAGATGGCTACACTCATCGGCGTGTTGAACACCAACTCGCACGAACTGGAGAATCTTGGAGGATCTGGACTCTTCCTGTCGGCGTGCCGCATGGAGCATAATTGCTTGCCTAACTGCAGCTTCACGACATTCGACTCGACACTGTGGATGACCGCTATCCGTCCAATCGCACCGGGAGACGCACTGTCAATCGACTATGGCAACTTCTTCTACAGGCCGACACCCGAGCGTCAGGAGTCTCTGCTGGAGTCGTACGGATTTGTCTGTACGTGTGAAGCTTGCGTCTCAATGCCGGATCCGACGCGTTCTGTTCGCTGTCAATCTGGAAACTGCCCAGAGGGAATCATGATGCCATGGCCCGTGCGAGGCAGCAACATTGGACCAGACCAATTGCAGTTTGAGTGGCGATGCGAGACGTGTGGTAAGGTTGCGGATGCCGCGGAGCAAACGCGGATTTTGGCGGCGGAGCAGGAGCTACTGGAGAACGGCTTCCCGGAGAGTCTTGACGAGGTCGATGCAGTTGTGCGCCGCGGTGTGTTACACGAGCGTCACTACTTGCTGTTCTGGGCGCTGGATAATATCGGCTGTGAGGCTGCTGCCACTACTGCCTTCCAGGCTGAGGCACAGATGGCACAGCACCGCCACGCGCTGGCTCAGATCTGGGAGCGTATTATCACTTACATGAACGTGGTGGTACCCACAGCTCATCACGAGAAAACCATCTACTATGACAACCTGGCGCAGGTCCAAGTGGTATTCGGCGATCTTAGTGCTGCAAGCCAAGCGTACGCACGAGCGTACGAAGTCTCTTGCCAAGTTAGCGGCAGAGATTGCTCCCCGACCCGAAAGCTGCAGCGCTTGATGGAGAAGCCCCCACAGACGGCTGAAGAGCTGCGGCAGCTGTATGCGGCTGAGGCTCAGCAACGCCGACGTCCCGTTAGTGAGGCCGACGATGAAGACATGGAGGAGTGATCAGCCTGGATGCGCACAATAGTTTTTGGGTAGTTGGTTCCGTCTGTATTGAAAACATCCGCGATGCAATTTAAACGAGCTTGGACTGCAGATATCAGCTTCCCTGACAGAGTTAGAGCTACATGTGCTGCTAAAAGCATGAGATGGATCCATTCCGAGCTAGCAAGACTCCTTGACAAGGATACATTCTTCTCTAGCCGGGCAGCCGCGAGGGTTCGTCTCGCTTCTCGCAAGCGTCTCTCCCGGCACCGCCCAGCCGAGCGACCGGCACTTGCTGCAACGATCCTGGTGGTGCAGGGATCACTCATGCCAGCAGCAAACTTCTCAGTCCAGACAAGTCCAGTCGAGCTGAAGTTTCGCCTAGTCGAAGGGCTCACTCAATCCCCTCTTCAAGAGAAATTGCGTTCTCTATAGAGAGGTGTCCCGGTATTCACGGCTAGGAGCAGACGCATACCACTCTAGACTGGTCCCTGCAAGCAGCAAGCGCCTTCGTTTGAGGCAATCGTGCTTGTTGCTTGCGTCTACGCCAGAGTCTGGCCTGGCACTTTGGAAGTGCCGTACCCACTTTCAAGTCCACACTTCTCGGCACCACAGTTGTCTGCAATTGCGAGAATTGCAACCCCCAACTACTGGCGTGCAAATGGCGTCTGCTGCGTGCAGCGTGTTTTACGTGGTAATCCGATGGCATCGGATACAGATTAAAACCGTCAGCTTCGAGTGCAGTGAGAAGGTCGCGAAAGCGGGAACGGAATCTGCTCGACGTGAGCCGAGCACAGGAAACGTCGCCCAAAAGGTGTCGCAACGGCTGGTATACAAACCTCAAGTCAAAACGAGGAAAAATCCGCCTATAATTCATTGCCAAAGTCGATATCGTGATATCTGATACCAAAGTGAGCTTTGTCTACAAGGACGAGGAAGCGGAGTCGGAGAAAACCCAGCCCTCTACCGTTGCCTGAGCACCGACGAAACTTCGTTCATCATCAAGGCCACATCAGTTACATGCAACTGAGAATGAAGGCAGCGTTGCCGACATCTCTTACCGTGGCGCTTTCTCAACAACTTAACCTTCAAACTTCTCCAACGTGCTGACCTTCCACATCCGATACCACGGTATCTATTAACTATCACGTTTGTCGGTGCTGTCTCCTCTCCATGGCCCGGTTCTGTGCTGACCGACGCCACTATGTCACTACTTTCCCCCACGCCAGTGTCTTCCCCTTTCACCTATGACATCATTTCGATATCGGAGCCGAGAGGAGCAGAGGGATGTGGCTGTTCGCGGCCATCAGCATCGCGATCGCGACGCCCTGCTTCCGCTCGTGGCTCGAAGCGCTATTCGCTGAGCTCTCCATCGTCTTCTTCACGTATCTGGGGCTCGTGTCGGCCGGCCTGAGCTTCGTCCTGTTGCTAGCTCTCGTCTTCCACGGTCGTCGCTTCCTGCGCAATCGTCGAGTCGCAAAGAGAGCGCAGCGCCTGTCAAATGCCAATGAAGAACAAGACACTCAAGAGGAAGAACATGTAGCCAAAACGGGACTCGCCCGCGTCCAGTGGAGGCGCGGCAGGCGTCGCGCACTCATGCTGCGTGTCAAGAGCACGACCAGCGAGATCGCAGGCAGCGGCTTCTACCCGCCGCAACTCTGGACCTCATCGCTCTTTGCACTGGCAATGTTGCCCATTATTAACAGTGTCGTCGTGGGTGGAGGATCTCAACAATATTCGTCCAATCTCCGCGGTCTCAAGAGCGAGACGGTTCAAACGGCGTTCGACGCCGATGCTGCGGCGCTCGTCACGTTGAAACAGCAACTGACGACTTGTACTTACTCAGGAGGAGAAGAGTGTCTCAATGATGTTACCAGCATCTCTGTGCTAGGAGAATACCGACAGGAGACTGGATACTGCGCAGCTTTCGATGCTGCATATGTAAACGTGACGGCGGGGGCAGCACTGCCTGCTCAGTACTTCCCCATTGGCGTGGAGGAAGCTTATGCACAGGGTTTTGCTAACAACTTTTCAGCTTGGTCGGAGACCAACCAGGAAAAGTTCCAAACGGACTGTCCACTGCTGTATAACGAGACGGTGATTGGAGAAGGAGAGGAGTTGCTGTGTTGCACCGAGACGCAGTATGAGATGATGAGTCTACAGGTTCGCGAACTACCAGGACAGTGCACGTCCTGCAAGGAGAACCTGCGCAACTTGTGGTGCCAATTCACTTGCCACCCCAGCAACAGTTTGTTTGTGGATGTGAAACAGGTGCGGCTTATGGAGGGAGACTCGGGCCATGCAGACGAGGTCTTCCCTGCGATTGAAGAAGCTGTGTACTACGTGGGTAGCGACATGGTGCGAGACCTGCACGACTTTTGTGAGGCTGACACGGGCTTTATGCCGCTGATATGCGGTGTGAACGACTACAACTGCTCGACGACAGGTTCGGGCATGCTGGAATATCTAGGTGCTTACAGCTTTGATGGTGTGGGATCACCATCGCAGGTGAACTTCGCAACGATGGAGCAACTGTCTGCAGCGGAACAGAAGGAGAAGATTTGTGCCTGTGACAGTGTCAATACGACTGGTTGCTTCGCTCCGATGGATACGCGGCTTGAATCGTGTGTTGATACATGTGGCTCGCTGTGTGCAGCGAGTGCTGATAATAATCGTTCGTACGAGTCAGCCTGCTACAGTACAAGCAGTTCATCGGTATCTAGTGATTTGAGGGCTGTCACTATGGACAGCACAGTCAACAGCAATGCCATTGCTTCAAGCAAAATTAAATCTCTGTTGGCGGATTTATCATCCCGTGCTGAAGGAAGCAGTTTTGCGGTACTGAACTACGTCCTAGCTGTGCTCGCATTCATTGCGGCCTCTGCATTGGCGCTTGGGTTTGCGTACTCCACGCGATACAGCAAAAAGAAACGTCTATCTGTGTTGGATGATCCTGTCAATGGACCCATGGGGTCTAGAATGCTGTCATTAGTAAATCTGGATCAGTTGAAAGGTATCGGGCGCTGGGATGATCGACTAACGCAACATCTAAAGCGGTGGGGAGACTTTGTGGCAATGGGGAATCACCCACTCTACATTATTCTTCTCTCGTTGATGCTTGTGGTTTGCTGCTCGAGTGGGTTGGCTCGTCTCGAGGTGGAAACGGACTCAATGAAGCTATGGGTACCCAAGGGCAGCACAGTTTTCCAGGAGCAAGCTCGCTTTGGCAAGATGCTTGGGCCAATGGATAGGGTTGAACGATTGGTGCTTGTTGCGAAGGATGGTGGCGCTGTAACCAGATCGGCCTATATCAAGGAGGCGATTCGTTTACAGCAAATTGTTGCAAACGAAGTCACGTCGAACAACACTTCGCTGAGTGATATCTGCGTTAAAGATGCTTCAAACTCGCCCTGCCAAGTGAATGCTGTTACGCAGTACTTTCAGAACAGTATGGACCACTTCGAGATGTACGAGACGTATGGCCTGGTAGATAAGCACCTAAACAACTGTGCAAATGCTCCGGAGCGAGCGGATGTTGCTACATGCGGCGAGCTACAAGTGCAGTTGAACGCTACAGGTACTTCGCTTCCAGCCAGCATGATAGATTGCCCCTGTGTGTCATCCTTTGGTGTGCCGATGACTGAGATGGAGAAGTACCTGGGCGGTTTTACTGCGGATGGTAATGCGGTGGACGCTAGCATGTACCTGGAATTGGCAACAGCGTTATTTTCTTCTGCTGTAGTGACTAACCATCAGGACGCAGAAAAAAATTCAGATGCTATCTCTTGGGAGCGCGCCTACATTGCGAGAATGAAGAAAGAAGCGGACAACAATGTGTTGTACGATATTTACTATGCTGCTGAGATCTCTGAAGACGACGAGTTTGCGGCTGGTTCGAACTTGGATATTGTATTCAAGGCGGGAATTGCTGGCTTTATCTTTATGTTCGTCTACGTGGTCATCGGCCTGAATCACTGGAAGGTGGATCATCGTTTCTTTCATTCGTCGAAGATTGGCGTTGGCTTTATGGGCGTTGCTTGCATTCTAATGGCCGTAGGCGGTACTTTGGGTATCTTTGCGTGGATTGGTGTGAAGCTTCAAATTGTAACTCTCGTGGTGCTGCCGTTGTTGATGCTCGCAATCGGAACGGGGAACATCTTCTTGATTCTGCATGCCGTTGACCTGAAACAGGAGGAATTGAAAATGGAACAACGGTCGCTGTTTGTTGGCCTGGAAGATAACGACTTCGGTATCCATGAAATTACTTGCGTGCTGCTGTGTGAAGCTACGGGTCACATTGGTCCCAGCATGATCGTGACGGTCACATGCGAATGCTGTATTGTTGCTTTTGCTACATACTCGGCTATACCAGCTGCGCAATGGCTTGCTGGCTCGTTGGTATTAGGTCTTGCATCCAGTTTCACTTTACAGATGACCTTGTTCCTGGCCATTGTGGCGCTTGACAAGCGTCGTGAGTTGAGCGGTACATACGACGTGATCTGCTGTAAGCGCGCTTCATTTGCTCGTCGCCCTCGTCTATCTGAAGATGAAAACACTACTGCAACCGAGAACTCGTCATTTCCGGGGAGTTCCTACTCGATGCCTGACCTGAATTTGATGTATCGTTTTGTTACTGGCTACGTGCACGTCCTGTTGAAGAAAGTCTCAAAGGTGCTTGTACTCCTTGTTTTTGCTGCGTGCACGCTGGTGGCGATCGTATCGATAGAAGCCATGGACCGAGGTCTTTCACCGACCTCTTTCATCTCAACTGATTCGTACCTGCACTCTTACTACCGTGCAATTGACGATAATGATATGTCGACGAAGGAGTTCCCTGTCTATTTCGTGGTTGAAGCTGGTTACGGCAGCAACCCAGACAGCTTTAATGACCTCGCGAATGATGCTAAGGCTCAAAGCAAGTTGTGCTCTTCGAAGGATATCTGTGCCAACTTATCGATTCCAAACATCCTTAGTGCACTGGTAACCGATGGAGAAAGCAACGTCACTTTCTTCAAAAATGGTGCTGTTGTTGGCTCATGGCTGGATGATTTCTGGGGATTTATCAATCCGGACAGTGAGTGCTGCCGCATTGACCCTACGAACGACTACTCGTATTTACCTCTTCTACCAGAAGAGAGTAGTGCCGAGTACGTTCTTGAGCGCGCTTCAGCAGCGTCATCATGTCTAGGTGATGCGAGCCAAGTGCTATCGCTCCCTCAGGTGTCGTTCATGTCGTTGTTCAGCATATTTTCGACGGCGGCCGCTGGACCGCTATGTACATACGCAGCTGGTACGCGTTACCATGGGCAGCTCAGTATTGACGGCCAACCTATTCCTGCGATGAGCAGCAACACAACTGTGACGCTTAACGGGACTGGCTACGGTAACGACGCTACTACATTTGCGTACAAAGTTTTGAGCACCACCGCAGATTCGTCGACGATTTCTGGCAGCCAGGAGGGAGAAATCACAGCTTATGCGCAGGCTCAGTACATTGCTAAGTGGATCAGCGACGAGACTGGCATCGATGTCTGGGTGTACTCTCCGGAGTACGTGTACTTGGATCAGTTCCACTCAATCCGTCGTACTGCGTACATCGTAGTGGGCGTCGGACTTGCCGTGGTTTTTGTGCTTCAGAGTTTGGCTCTTGGAAGCTACAGGTATGGATTTGCAGTGACGTTCATTGCAGCAATCACTGTTATCCAAGTTGCTGGTCTGATGATGCTGATGGGTGTTCCTCTTAACTCTCTCTCGATTGTGAGTCTCTCGATCGCTGTCACCTTTTCCGTGGGCTTCTCTGGGCATTTCGCTCGTCTCTTTGCCAAGGCTCGTACTATCACAGATGACTGCGGTTACCCTCCAATGGGAGATACATGCGTGAGGAAGGTGTTGACGCAGTTACTGGCGTCCTGGACTCTAGGTGTTGCCATCTCGAAGTTCGTCGCCATCGCTGCGCTTGCACTGGTGGCTACGCCTGTCTTCGAACCCGCTGGTAACTGCTTCTTCCGGACGTTGATAGCTGCGGCGGTGTGCTCTTGGTTGAACAGCGCTGTGTTGCTGCCAGTGGGTCTCAGTATTTCTGTGGATGCCACCGAAGGCCGTGTGCGTGATGTGAAGCCGACGAACGAGGAGGGCGGGGAGTACTCGCGCGAGAGTCCGTTGTCTTCGTACCACAACGCGCCTCTGACTAGCAAGTACTGATGAGCTATGCACTTATCAGCACTTATGCTAGCGTGCATGCACAAGACCCTGATCATGAAACAAGAGAAACAACGAAGAGCGCTCGAGATGGTCTCCGATGAACAAGAAGCCCAAGTGTATACTTAGGCCAGCAAAGAATCAAAGGTGGAGACTGCTAACAGCGCGTGAATGTATTTTATATTTGCATTTCATGAGGGCTCAGCCCGATCCTCTTCCGTCTGTTGCTTCGAACATCGACGATGGTAAGTGCCTTCACTCAAAAATAGTTGCCCCAGCTGTAGTTGCCTCACTTCAACTTGTTCCTCTTTTAGGCGACCTGCAACTGCTGCAAGTGATCAAGGCCGAAGTTCATACGTAGTCGAGGCGTTTGGTCATGAACAACCCGCCCACGACAGGAGGAGTCATGTCCAACATGTTCAGCCCTCGTACTACGAATGGCAATAGTAATCGGTATCACCTGCCAAGTAGTGGGACTCGTACGCCGCGTGTGTTTCCACCGGACATGCACAGTATTCCACTGAGTCCTTCGCGACTTGAGAGTCCGATGTTTCGAGAACGTGTGACGACGCTGATGCAGCAAGGAGACACGTACGCAAAACGCCTCGACAGTGAACGCCGTCGATCAGTGGACCTTGACGTTCAATTGCGGGCGCTGAGAGATGAACATTTCCAGGCACGCAAGGCCCTCTGTGACGCCACGAATGCTCAGCTTTGTGCTGCTACAACTGAGCTCAAGCCGATCCGCACTCTCGAGAACCGCCTGGACAAAGTGTTGACACGCTACAATGAAGTGTGCAATGCCAACAAAGCGTTGCGAGAGCAGATTCAGGCATTACGTCGTGAAAAGGTTCAGCAGGCAGCAGTGCTGGACAAATTGGAGAGGGAGACGTCGCAGACACAAGGAGAAGCCGCACAGGTAGCACAGGCGTCCCAGGCAGCAAGTGATGCGAGAGATCGTGCTAACCGACAAAGTGAGGCACTCCGCAACCAAGTCGCAGACGATAATATCAATTTCGAGTCTGGCTGGCATGAGAAGACCGGTCAATTAGCTGAAGATCGTGCTGTGATCCGCGATATTCCGCGACTGCGCACACCGAAGAGCCCTTCTCGACCACATTTTATCAACAGCGCCACACCAGGAAGTATCAATTCGCCATTACCCACCAACACTTCTGGTCGATCACTACCTGGAGGATTTAAACTGTTATCAACGCCCGATATCAAGTTGCGTGACGAGACACAGAAAAACGAGCGTTTGCTTCATGAGAAGGCCAACGACTTGCAGAAGCAGAGTGAGCGCTTGAGGATAGCACAAGATGGTCTGGCCAAGATCAAACGCAAGACTGGTGAAAGAGATTCGCATGCTCTAGCTGCTGCGCTGATTGCTGCTGAAGAGAAGAACTTTTCGCTTTTTAACATGATCAACGAGCTGAGCACGGAGATGGAGGCTCTGGAGGTGGAGAACAATGCGTTGGAGGCCCAGGTGAACGAGCAAACCCGCGATGGTTCTATGGGATCTGCTGAGGATGCAAGACGACGTGCTTTAAAACAGCAGCTAGAGGATCAGATAGAGAAATCTCGACAGAAGGTGGCACGACTAGAAGCTCGTCACACTGAAGCTGCTGAAGCTGCCGAGGTGATGAAGACTGGAGCCATGGGACTCTTCCACAAACTACAGGGCCCCAACGACGAAGCGTTTGCAGCTCAGTTGTCGGCACATGGCGTCACTGACATTACCATGGCCCAGTTGCTTGGGCTTATTGAACAACGCGTTGGTGAGTTGGTGGATATCCACAACATCGCTACCAATGCACCAGCAGCTGCAGCGTTGGGTGCCCAGCATCCGGCTATGAAAGTAGATGTTGGCGGTCATGACGGTGGTCATACTCGTCACTCGCGCACTGGTGAACGTCCTCGTGGAGGTGTTATTACAAATACAACTGGTACTTTACTGCGACCTACGCCACCCACTGCCGACGACTTTGGCGACTCCGACAACGATGAACCACAGCAGGACGATGTGTTACGACCGTGCAAGATTTCAGACATCCAAGAGAGGACTGCCGCTGCAGTAGGTCGACGGAAAGAGAAACAGATTCGTGCTAAGCGGTAGAAACTAGTTGTGAAGATGGAAGATGTTTAGCTTAAACCCGGTATATTCTAGCTCGTGCTAGTCGTCATCTATTAACCCGACTTGCTCGTGCTGGTGTCGTTGATGCCGAACTTGCGGATAAGGTGGTCGTAGTAGTCGATCACGTGGTGTGTGTAGGCGCGCTTATCTGCGTAGTCTCCAGCCATGAACGAGCGCTTAAAGCCCGTCAACAGGATCTGACGCAGCTCGTGCGGAGTGAGTTGAAACGCATCACAGGCCAGACGCACCTCACGCACCATGTTCGTGTGGGATACAGTACAGTTGTCGGTGCACAAACTCACTGCCAATTTGCTCGTGAGCATGTCACGCAGTGGATGGTTCCTGACATCAAGTTCCATGTCCGGCGTGGTCTGCAAATTACTCGACAAACACACCTCAAGACACGTGCGTGAGTTTCCAAGATACTGCACCAGGTCGTGACAATACGTCTTGCGTTGGTCTTCGTCCAGATCCGGTTTCTCGATCGTGTCATGACGGAACAAGTGCAGTCCATGTCCAATTCTCTCTGCATGCAAGTCCGTGATCGCTTGGAAAATGCTCTCAGGACCGTATCCTTCACCTGCATGCACTGTCTTGTGCATGAATTTCTTGTGCGCAAAGGCGAACGCTTCCACGTGATCATGAGCAGGGTATCCCCTCTCTGCTCCCGCAATATCCAAAGCCACCACTGGCACACCATGTTCCATCTTGGTAGCATAAGCCTGCGTGATGAGAGCCATGGATGCCAGACTGTAGAGTCTGTGAGGATCCTCATGGCAATGCACCTCGCAGAATTGCTTATAGTACGGTGAAAACTCGGGAGTGAAGAATCTCATGGCACACACAATGATCCCGTAGGCGAATCGTGGAGCCAGCCCTGACACTACATCTTCATCTTTGGCATTGAACTCGTCCGTGGCCCGTTTTAAGCCGCGATTGACACTGAGCAGGACTTGCTCGAGGGACAATTCGCCTGGCACCGCATTGAGCTGCGGGGCGAAGCGCGTTTCAAAGTATCGGACACCTAGAGCATATTGGTCACAGGCCTGTTCATAAGCGACACGTTCGAGGGCGTCGCTGGTCCGTAGGACGGCCGAAGCGTAGGAGAAGCAGACGAGGTATTCCTCGAGCGACTCGTACGTCTCTTTGAACACGTCTCGATTGAGTTGTGCCGCGTCGTAGGTAGGCAGTTCTACCTTCTGCTGGTTGGCCAAGTCGATGAGTGTTTGAGGCCGCAGACAACCGTCCAGGTGGCAATGGAGATCCGTCTTGGGCACAAGACGCAGGAACTCGTCAGGGAACGTCTCGTTCTTGGGGAATTCACGGAGCTTCGACATGGCTCGGAGCGACTGGAGCGACGAGAAGAACAAGCGAGAGTGACGACGGAGAGAGAGCATCTGGGTGAGGGAATGCGAAATTTCACTCTACTGGTAGAATTCTACCCGTAGAACGATCACATCATCGTTACAATTCGTACTGTCTGCTGTCGAATTCTACATGTAGAATGAAAAAGTAACCGAAAATTCTCACGAAATGACATTAATCAGGTTGAAGAAAACATGGCCGAGGACGCCAAGCGCCAGCGATCGCCGTCCGCCGATTCTCCGCAGCAGAAGCGCAACAAATGGGCGCGTCTGCTGCTGCGCGAGCTCTACGACTTGGGCTTCCACTCGACCGCCGCCGAGCTGGAGCGTGAGGCGTCCGTACAGCTTCGATCGTCGGGGATGAAGCAGCTCCAGAGCCTCGTAGCTGCTCGCCAATGGGACGACGCGCTGCAGCTCGTGACGACCGACACTCACGTCCGAATGAAGTCGCCGCTGGCTGCGCGGGAGGCGGCGCTGCTGCTGCTACAGCGCAAATTCATCGATCTCCTGTTGGCTCGAGAGCTGCCCAGCGCTCTACGCACGTTCCAAGAGGAGATTCTACCGATCTATCGCCCCAGTGAAGCTGAAGTGACGCAGCTGGCGCAGCTTCTGCTCTGCAGAGACGCTGACGAGATGACACAGCGGGCGTCGATGCCGTGGCAGGACGAAGCGCTGCAGCTCAAGATGGAGGAGCTCGTGAGTCCGGACGAGATCATCCCAGAAGGCGCTCTACGTGTGAGTGAAGAGGAGCGTGGAGAGGAGACTGTGCTGACTGTTGTTGCTAGAGATTGTTGCAGGACGGGCCGGAGACGGAGCTGCACGTACTACCGCCCATGATGACCGGGACAGTCGAGGGAGAATGTCTCGATGTCCTTACGAGACACAAGAACGACGTGTGGGAACTCGCTTTCTCGCCTGATGGAGACATGCTGGCGTCCGCGTCAAGTGACGGATCAGTTGTGCTGTGGCAAATCAAGTTGAAGGAACAATTCAGTCAGAGACCACAAGTGAGTCTGCTGGTTGGATTTTCATCGGACTGGAGCTGACAGTGTGATTTCAGACTACAGAAGCTCTTCATGTGCTACAGAGTCTCGAAGGACCAGCAGACTGTCTCGCGTGGTCCCCGGACAGCAGATTCTTACTGTCGAGTGGAAGCCGCTCTGGCACCATCCAACTCTGGGATCGAATGGTCTGTTGAGTAGTTTACGTTGGAATATTTACCACTGACTAACGTGTTGCTACGATATGTAGAGTGGGTTGTGCGAAAAGCGCTTTCAACATCCAGGAGGAGTAGTCACAACGATGCAGTGGCTACCGTGTGGGAATCAATTTGTGAGTGGTAGTGCCGACAAGTCTCTTGTTCTATGGGTACGACCACATTAACTTCTACCAGCGAATTCAGAGATATCCTCACTCAGTATTAACACATCGTTTGCTACAGAATGCAAACGATAGCTCCATAGCGTACCAGTGGAGTGGTCGAAGGGTACTGGATGTCGTTGTGCATCCACATGATAGCAAGGTGTTTGTGCTGATTTCAGGCTACGAAATTCGCGTCTACGACATCGTGCACAAATCAGACGAGCTGTTTCTCGAAGCGGACCACCTCATGTCATGTCTTGGTATATCCCCATCTGGGAAGTTCCTGTTAGTGAACTTCGTCAAGCACGAACAGATCGCGTGCGTCGAGATTGCGACGAGTGCTGTTGTGGCAAAATACCGTGGGATTCGCGAACAGCGATATGTGCTGCGTCCATGCTTCGCAGGAGCTCATAGTGAGCTCGTCGCCTGTGGAAGTGAAGGTACAAATCTTGCCTTGCAAAGTTGATTGAGTGGAGAAATGCCTCACCCTTACGAATGCCATTTGTTTCCATGCAGATGGCAAGGTGTACTTGTGGCAACGAGATAGTGGCAGGCTGGTAACTGAGCTAGATGGACACTCAAGCGTCGTGAATGTGGTGATACGCCATCCAGTCCATTCGAACGTGATTGCCAGCGCAAGCGACGACAAGACCGTGCGCGTGTGGTCTCTCAAGTCTCTGGAATAATCAATGAAGTTCAACGCTTGTGCGGTGTTTCTGACTCATTACGGTAGAGCCCGCCAAGCTCATCGGTGATATGTAGTTTATATGTTGGGAAGCGCATGATCGGTAAAAGAGCGAAACACCGTATTTGCGCGAGACGACAAGTAATGAGAAATTTCGTGGTATACGGCGTCGATATATCTCGAATAATGAAGAACAGCAGAACACAAGTATCTCTTTTACAGGTACTCGTCTTAGAAAGCTTGGGTATCTCTGAACGACACATCAGGATTTCTCCAACAAGCTGGGTGAAAACTGGTAAGTTATCGATCATTTATTTGGCGACGAATCTAGGCGCTAAAACTGCTTCTTTCTTAGGAATTGTCGCTAACAGCTTTCAATTGGCGTCGAGTGAACCATGCAGGCCTCCTACGGTAAGTTTCTTGATGATGAAAGAGGTCATTTCAGCGACAGCTAACTATTTCGTGTAGATACATGGCAACGCTCCACCTCCGTCGAGAACTTTCACAAACTCACTCGAGGAGAACGACGCATGCAGAATAATGCACTGGGACGACTCTGTATACGTTCACTTCGGTTGTTTAAACAGCTCCCTAATTCCCCAGTTACGTGGTTGTACCTGATGATACTTGGTTCATTAGCAGCAGTTTACGGGTAAATTTTAATCCTTTCGCAACTTGCAAACCATTAACAATACCTTTTGCTGTAGACTCCTTTTTGACGTCTGGGTTCGTGCACTCTTGACTATTCGACGTCACATGATTGAAGCAGTAGGTGAATACTCATTCGGAGCCTTTATCCTCTGGACGATGTGGTGTGTGGGTTTCGGAATGCTCGCAACTTGCTGCGGATTCTACATTTCACCAGCTTCGGACGGGTCAGGCATTCCTACAATGCGCGGGTTGTTTGCTGGAGTGTTTCAAAACCCAGGAGACACACTGTCGCTTCAAACACTCGTTGCCAGGTCGCTTGGCACGGTGCTCTCGTCAGCTTCAGGTCTCTCAGTTGGTCGGGCAGGCCCATTCACGCACATAATGTCAATGATTGGGTACTTGATGGGGAAGATTTCAATTTTCCATCGCGCGAACTACGGGCAGCAAAATTACACTTTCATTCGCGCTGGTAAGTAGGAGCATTCATCCCTACTCTTGTCCACACTAATGCAGTTATTGCCATTGTGCAGCGGTGGCATGTGGTATGACTGCAAGTTTTGGATCACCTTTGGGCGGCGTGCTATTTGGGATCGAAGTGACGGCAAAGTATTACGAGATCAAGTGTTTGTGGGAAAGCATCATTTGCTCTTCGTTTTGCATTTTGGTTTTCCATATCGTCACGTTCATGAAAAGTGAAGTTCTCTTTGAGCGCACAACCTTTACTGGTTTCGATTTGGATGAAGAACTGTTGGCATTCGTATTTCTGGGCGTTATTACAGGAGTAAGTGGCTGATGTCTTGGATTCCCAGTGAGAAGTTTAACTAACACAAAACTCGACTATTGTATTCGTAGATTGGAGCCGGTCTATTCTGCAATATGGCTTTGAAACTGCGAAGCATTCAGGTTCGACTGCTCGAGATATTCAATCTCACAAAGCCATCTATTCAGCGGCGAACTTTTCATGTCGTCTCAATCTGCTTGGCTACTGTTATCTTTACATTTCCATTTGGCATCATGCGTATTTCGGATGGAGCAATGGTCAACGAATTGTTTCGAGACCAGGCGCTGAGTTTCCCACAATGGACTCAATTTACAGATAGTAAGGTCACCACGCTTGCAGTCTATTTTGTTCTGAGACTTGTGACGAGTGTTCTTCCGTGTGGGGCCCCCTTTTCGTGTGGTGTCTTCGGGCCATTGTTTACAATTGGCGCAGCAGTTGGGCGCTTTTATGGGGAAACGCTTATGGAAGTCTGGAGTCCCAATCAATCCCCAGCTACCTACGCAGTCGTTGGTGCAGCGTGCTTTGCAGCTTCAGCTACACAAACAGTATCAACAGCAGTGATATTCTTTGAGTTAACGGGGCAGCTCAGTCATATGATCCCTGTCATGGTGGCCTGTGTTGCGTCGTACTTTGTCGGTGGAATGTTCACGCCTTCGATCTACGACATCTTGGCGAGTTGGGCTGGTATGAACTCGGTTTGTTATGACTTTAACGAAGACGTGCTGAGTCAAAAAGCTGCTAAAGATTACATGGGCTCGATCCCTATTATTTTCAGTCGAGATACTACCTATGACGAAGCTATTCAAGCTCTGGTACGTATCCATCGTATGAATGCAATTTCGAAGTATACTAACTGTAGTGATTTATGCTCGTTAGAATACATTCAAGAAGGAGGAATACTTCCCACTTTGTGACAACATTGATAACAAGTTACTACTGGTAGGATCGACTTCAGGTTACATTCCTACTCAACACTAAACATTATGTTACTGATACAGGGATGTATTCGACGCTACGACCTGGAAGTTGGAATTGCTAGATTCCTTGCTGTCCACAGCACTGGGGTACGAGTTGGGTTTTGACAAAGTAAAGGGAACTCGTGGTTGATAATTTGTATATTTCTTAATGCAGAAAGAAGACACCAATAGTCAGAGGGTCTCGAAGAGGATCCAATCTTTAGTATCACAAGTTCTCGACATTGGTAAATTGAGAAATGCCGCAGTGGAAGACCTTTCCCTGCTTAAATCTCAGCCAAAGAATTCCCCCTCTATGTCAAGCATGGTCTACAAGTTGTGTAGTGCATTGTCTAAAAGTTTCTCTTGAAATTTCAGTTGGAACTCGGGCCTCCCTTCGATGAATACGAATTCACATCGATCCCGGTCGAGAGTTACCCCCCTCAGGTACCCCACGAACCCTTTATCACTTTTGGTCTGCGTAAGGCTAACTTTCGTTGTATTTTTTGTAGGTCGGGGAAGATGTAAACCTATATCGCGTACACAAGCTCGCATCTATCTCAAGCTGGACGCAGGTGTACGTTGTCAAGTTTGGCAAATTACTTGGTGTGATCCACCTTGATTCTTCACTGACTAAACTACGCAAGGAAGAGATTCCCATTCGCTTCTCATAGACCGGAAAAGAATCGATCTACAACTAAACTCACATCACAATTATACACAATGCATTGTAATCAAAGTCGCCACGTTTGACTTCGACATCGAAACGGATGTACATACCAACGGTCGGTTCACCATCGATCTGGTCGCTTGTGTTTAGAAATGGCTGGAAGCACGCGTGCCAACTACGGTGGGATTTGTTGGCATCCATCTAGTAAACTATTGCGTTGAATAATTCTAATATTCATGTGAACAGATACGTGGCAGCGGGCCACCTCTGTCGGCCACTTCAATGATCTACTCCAAGAGAAACGACGAATGGAGAAGTACTCTCTTGGACGATGTTGTATACGCACACTTCGACTGTTTAAACAACTTCGGAATTCGCCTGTTGCGTGGCTCTATTTGATGATACTCGGGTCGATAGCAGGAGTCTACGGGTAAAAGTTGTCCGTGGATGACACTGGACGTGTAGTCTTGATCATTCATTGTTATTTCCTTGTAGGTTGGTATTTGACGGCTGGGTGCGTTCGTTCCTGAGGTATCGACGACACCTCGTTGAAGACGCTGGGCCCTACTCGTTCGAAGCTTTCGCCATTTGGGTGAGTTGGTGTGTGAGTTTTGGGATGTTTTCGACATGCTGCGGACACTTTATCACTCCCATGTCGGACGGATCGGGTATCCCCACAATGCGTGGACTCTTTGCGGGAATTTTTCAAAACCCCGATGATCTCCTATCGTTCCGCACACTTGTTGCCAAGACGATGGGTACTTTGATCAGCTCTAGCTCTGGTCTATCCGTTGGGAGAGGAGGTCCATTCACGCAGATCATGGCCATGATCGGTTATCTAATGGGTAAAATCCCAATATTCCGTCGTGCAAACTTTGGCCAAGCAAACTACAACTTCATCCGAGCAGGTAAGACATTTCCCCCTCAATACATGTTGACTGAGGGGGTATTAAACCTAATGCTGTTTGTAGCTGTTGCGGCCGGTGTTACATCTGGTTTTGGTTCTCCTGTGGGTGCCGTACTTTTCAGTATTGAAGCTACTGCCAAACATTACGAGATCAAGTGTTTGTGGGAAGGCATTATTTGCTCTTCATTCGCTCTTTTGGTCAGTCGTGTCGTCCCGATATTAAAAAGTGAACTCCTCTTTGAGAAAACCCAGTTCACAGGTTTCGAGTTGGACATTGAGATGTTTGCGTTCGTCTTTTTGGGAGTTCTCAGTGGGGTAAGGTAGTGTGTCATACTTTGAGAGAAACTTAATTGCGCTGACGCTTATTTTTTTTAGCTCGCAGCAGGTCTGTATTGCAAGTCGATGGTCTGGATGCGACAAGCTCAGTTGGCACTTTTTACAAAGCTCGGACTGACACAACTCTCCCTCAAGCGACGAGCTGTGCACGTAGTATCTATCTGTGTAATTACAGCAACAATCACGTTCTCCGTGGGTGTCTTGAGGATTTCAGACCGTCTTATGGTGAATGAATTGTTTCGAGACCAAGACCTCAGTTTTCCACAATGGAAACACATCTCGGATTTCCCACAGACAGCTTTGCTGACTTATGTTCTGCTGAAGTTTGGGATCACTTTACTGCCGTGTGGAGCTCCAATCTCATGCGGTGTCTTCGGGCCAATTTTTACAACTGGTGCAGCTTTAGGACGGTTATATGGAGAGATACTACTGCGGTACTGGAGCCCAGCACAAAGTCCAGCAACGTATGCTGTCGTCGGCGCTGCAGGTTTTGCTGGATCCGTCACCCAAACTGTCTCCACAGCTGTGATTGTTTTTGAGCTAACTGGTCAGCTACATCACATGCTTCCAGTCATGATTTCATGTATTGTTGCCTATTTCGTCAGTTGTATGATCACACCGTCGTTCTACGATATCGTTGCGGAGTGGGCAGATCTAAACGCTGTGTCTTACGACGTAAATGAGTACATTCTCGGTCAAAAACTCGCCAAGGATAATATGTGTCCTGTTCCTGTTGTCTTCACTCGAGAAACCACATACGACGACGCTATTCAAGCTCTTGTACGTTTACTGCTAAGACTGTCCTATTCAAGAAGGGATATATGAATGGTGACTGACGTTGATATCCTATGCAGAGCACGTACAGAGCGGAGGGATACTTTCCACTTTGCGACAGTGAGGATAGCAGATTGCTTCTGGTAAACGTTTGCAATGAGCATCGAGGACGATAGCTACTAACACAATTGTGGTGACAGGGATGCATTCGACGGTATGATCTGGAGATCGGAATTGCCAGATTTATTGCAGTTAATCGCCCTCGAGTACGATACGTTTCTTGTACGAAAGGTGCGAGGCCTAATACTGACCGAGCCATTTCCTTGTTAGATGTCAAAGTCGAAAAACCAACGAGTTTCAAAGCAGATCGAGTTTCTGGTATCACGTGTCCTCGATATAGACAAGAGGAAAGTCATGGCAGTGGAGGATTTATCGCTGCTCAATTCAGAAGAAAAAAACTTAGCTTCGATGACAAGCACGGTAAACGTAATAGTGATTGTCCGGTTCACTAGAAGAGTATACTGACGATTTTCTCCTCTTTATAGCTAGAACTCGGGCCACCATTTGGTACTTTCGAATTCACTTCGATCCCAGTTCAGAGCTACATTCCTCAGGTATAACAACTTCCCTATATTGAAGACGAAAATTCTACTGACCTCAATATCGAGCAGGTCGGCGAAGAAGTCAATCTACATATCGTGCACAAAGTGGCGTCTATGTCCACGTGGACTCAAGTATATGTCGTCTCGCTTGGGAAATTACTCGGCGTGATCCACCTCAATGCCTCGTTACTATCCTTACGTAGTGATTCTTGCCCAGTTCACCCAAGCTAGACCCTAACGAAGATTTTCAAAATGAACCATTTCGGGAAGTGCTTTAACTTGAGCCGATAAAAATACTTGAGGGTGTGTTCATTCTTCGTCTGTCAGAGCGACTTCGCATCGTAAAGCACCATCATGCAGCGCAACGAGGTCGATGCAGCGTTGACTTCGATCGGACTCGGTACCCCCGATGTCTGGCAGAAATTGGGTCAGGAACTGGAAGGCAAAACACAGCTTGAGCAGCCACGAGTGTCCAAGAAAGTTTTGGTCAAAGCTCTCCGTATGCAGACAGAAGCCATGCGCTACATGGTTGACGAGTTCGATCGGCTACGTGACAAAATGGCTGAAATGGAGCGCGAAGCTCGAAACACGGCAAAACACGTGGAACGTGTAAACTCGAAACTCATCACAGTCCAAGGTCAAGTTGAAGATGTGAACACCAAAGTCTACGAACTCGAAGTCGTGCAGACCAAACAAGCTGAACAACTCAAAGAGATTGAAGACGTGGCTGTCCAAGTACGTACTACCCGCGAGGAGATTCAACATGTTGCTGCAAGTGTCGAGAAGGTAAACGCCGTTCACAATGAGTTCGTCCAGCAAACTGAGCAAAAGCTCAACGTTATTCGTGAGGATCACGAAGTGACCAAACAATTCGCCATGAAGATCGAAGACCGTCTCAACGAAGAGCAGAAGGAGCTGTTCCTAGACTCAGATCACATCCTTCACAATAAGTTAACACTGGCAATGTGGATGGAGACTGTCGAGAAGGACAACCGTCGTAAGGATGAAGCACTGCGTGACTGCACGGACAAGATGATCAAGCAGGGTCGTAATGTCCAGGATATGATGCTCGAGACACGCCGCACCTTGGACGATAACACGTGTGCTGTCGAAGACGTACAACGTTTGTTACTGGAGAAGGCTGACCGTACTCGTGTGGACGAGATCATCGAAACTAAGTATGAGGAGATCTGCAACCAACTTGACAAGGCGCTTGCATCCGTTCTTGGTGAAGAGGACGAATTCAAACGCGCTAGCCAGGAACTCCAGCAGCTTGTAACCCACTTGAGCGAGAGCAAAGCAGACAAGAAAGACTTGCTTGAAGTCAAGGAGCAAGTGCTTTACGACTCACGCGTTCGCCAGCAGGTGGAAAATCTGCGATCTTTCATCGACATCAAGATGAATCGTGATGATGTCTTCTCTGCACTGAAGTCTAAGGCTGACAAGGACGAAATGCTTGCGCTGTTGAAGAACCTTTCCGACAGTATGAACGCATCTATCGTCCAAGCTCAGAAGTCACTCAATTATGCTGAAAGTGCCTTTCTCACAGGCAAACAGGCTGGTCACCAGCATGGAGGAGGATGCAATAGTGGTCAAAAGCGATCAGGTGTGTTGCCTAGTCTCGATCGTGAGAAGTGTTTGTCCTGCAACAGTCAGCTCCGAGACCCGTCAACTACATCCAGCGGACCGATCACCAACAAAAATCCCTTCCAGATGGCTCCCGTGTATGGAGGTGGTTTTCATCTCCCTGCTGGTGCAGGGTCTATTGAGAAAAACGCCATGCGCAATCGTAGTCTCAGTAACAACAACACTGCAAGTGCTCCGTACCTGTCACCACGGACAGTAGCAAATATGGCATCATCCGGTCAACTTTCTGAAAGCGCGAGCGAAGGGTAAGTCGCAGCATTGCATTGATTCAATTATCGGCTAGCTCACCTTCGATTTTTTGCTTGTAGATTCCTCGTCGGAGTTGATGGCCGCGTGTACCAAGCAGATCCCGAGGTGGTCGCTCATGTCCAGGAACGAACGCGATCAAATCCAGGGTTTAAGCTACCCCAAGCAGTAGCTCCTAGAAAAGCACTTCCTGTCCATGAAGAGGCTGACTGACAAGGCAATAGATGTTAGATTCACAACTCCATTTTTGATCATGAGCTTTTCCCAGACAACATAGGAGTCGTCATTTTCTGTGACGTATGCGAGAAGCTGTAAGCCACCACTTTCTAAAACATATCCATATCGTCCAACAACATGCCCTCTCCTTCCATCTTCATAGAAACCGACAAGTCTCCATCCAGCGCTGCAATACCATTGCAGTCTTCACCATTAGAACCCACAGCATCAGCTGATGATGGACCGTTCTTAGCTTGCACGGTGCGCTTCAACGCATAGTATGTGAGCAGCGGGATCGAATGGCATGTGTCCACCAATTGCTGTAGGGTAGCACCGTTTTCGAGGGGGAGCACAGGTGTAGTTTCGGTCTGATACTTCACGCTCAATTCCAGAGAGCAATCTGGTTTTGCGTTCACTTCGATCAGCACTTGTTTGCCAGGCCCCAAAAGATCTCCGGTATTCATCGTAATACGCTCTGGCGCTGCAACATCCACCTTAATTCGGGCTGTGGTACGTGTTGGTCAGAACTCTTGAGATTTACAGCAACATGCGCAGACAATGGAATCGTACCGTTAACAGCATCATCGTTATCGGCAGGAATGCGTTGACCAAATGTGTTGCTTCTTGAGCAAAATGCAGACAGCAATAGCGCATGGAAAAGCAAGCTTCTCCCACATACTTGGAAAACATTCATCAGAGTCTCCATGGAGGCGTTTGTAAGCTACAAATGATAGCACACACTGTTAAGAAGTTTATCAACGCTGTCACTTCATCATCTTCACAATATCGTACCGGGATGGGAAACGAGTGCAGTTTGAGACCACCAGAAATCTCTTTAGTCGTCAAAGTATACTCCTGACGCATCGCCAGCGACGATCGTGACGGGAACACTGAGCATATGCTGCGATCCCGCGCGAAATGAAGTCGGGGAAGAATTGGCTTCTTTCCATCCGGGGTCGTCCAGCTCACGAACTCGTTAAACAGTTTTTCATCTTCATGTACATCTTTCGGTGCTGTCGCAGACATATCCGTGTGCTGGTGCATTGCTACAAGCGCCAACTTCCGGGCCTGTTGACCATCCATCACAAGCGGGGTATCCCCGATCACGTGAAGCGCTACTTCATTGCGCCATTCGATAAAACTAATACTTCCTGTCCACTCGCCATTTGATAGTGGAGAGAGGACATCTGTGTGCGCGGATGATGATGGATCATCATGGTCGTCAATGGTCCCATTTGTACCATCCATGACGACCGTATCTGAAGCTCCAGAAGTAGCACTCGATGCACCACCAGCAGATGAAGCAGCAGCCTGTGTCTCATCGAGTTTCACGCGTTTGCGTGGAGGTTCAATCACAGGAGTACACGCATAGGGATCCTTGAACATGATTCGAACGCCCTCTACTGCGCGCTTTGCCGTCCAATGTTTCTGTAGCAACCAACAAGTACAAACTTGAGCTTTCGTTTGATCTTATCAACGCTCCTTTAATATCCTCGTACCTGTTGACTACACGCCTCCGTAACCTTCGTATACAGCTCGAGTTCAAGCTGTTCAAAATTCACTGATATCAAATCCAAATCAGTAATACATCGAGTTTGATGCAAAAATTCTACTACTTACTTGCTGGGAACTTCACTGCAAGCTCAGCGCGGTTAATCAGTCTGTTCAGCTTTTCCTACAACACAGAAGTTAAATCCTGAAAAGCTTTAAGCTCATGACCTTCATCCCGTACCGTGAAGTTCGTGCTGTCTCCATTAGCCAACAACTTTAACGATGCCAGCAAGTCTTCGTCTCGGTCCGGGAATTGACTGGTTTGGTCTATTCAAACAGTCACATTAGACTTGGCAACTTCATCCATATAAACCACAGCTAGCATCACCTTTTTCCACTGTCGTCAACGAAGCAGACTCGACAGCACCCTAAGCAAGCAGATAGAGCAACGTAAGTCTCTCGTATCTAAACCTCACGTCCACAATGCAGTACCTCTCCCCCAGACAGCACAATGTCCAGCACGAACGTGTCACAATAGACAGAGAGTGATGACTCATTGGGTTTAAGAATCTGCAACTTGACAAGTGGGCGACTGAGGTTGGACACGATCTTGGTGACCTCGAACATAACCTTGTAGGCACCTACTCGGCCCTCTAGTTCAGCCCCTCGGAGACCTGCTTCAAGGTCCAATTTGCTCACACTCTCGGCCAGAATGGTCCTCACAGTAGCCACATGGGTCTCGAACCTCTTGACGTCCTTCTTGAGCTGCACGAACTGCTGGTTGCGCGCGTACCAGTCCTTGTGCTGCTTGAGCGTCTCAAAGAGGTAGTTGAGGCCGAAGCGCCACGAGTTCTTCTCGTTCTGCAGTCGTGTCTTCTGCTGTATCACTGCAGTTGTACTCAAATAATTAGCATTTGTACTCAAATTATTAGGATGTACTCAAATTAGCACCTACGGTGCTGCTGGAAGGCGGCGCTGTCGTTGCGCAGATTGTCGGGAAGCATTCCGTCCAGACACGAGCGCAGACTGCTGGCCACCGAGTGCAAGTGCGGAGAGTTCTTGTTGGGCGCGTTGGGGGCTCCCTGAGGCCCAGTCCCCGTAGCTGCTGCTGCTGCGATCGGAGTCGCCATAACAATTAGAAATGAACCTATCTTAGATTTTGTATGTGAGGAAACCTACACCTAATACGAGTGTACCAGCTTAGGTTTTGTATGTAAAGAAACCTAAACCTAATAATGCCTGATGTCGATCATTTGCTGGCATGGCTTCCGCCCAGGAGTCCACGCCGCTCGTGGCCAAGACGCAGCAGAATCCGGCAATTCTCTATCTACTCACGCTCTGTTCCACTATTGGCGGCTTCCTATTCGGCTATGACACGGTGAGTTGTCCTCGTACCGACTGCGAATGAAAAGTGTTTGATCCCTTCCCGAATTCTCGCCAGGGCGTGATCTCCGGTGCGTTGGTGCTACTCAAAGGGCCCAGTGCTTTCCATCTCACAGACTTTCAGAGTGAGAGTGTCGTCTCTGCTGCTGTGTGCGGGGCCATCGCCGGTGCCGCCCTCAGTAGCTGTGGCAATCACATGTTCGGACGACGCCCCGTGATTCTGCTGTCGTCGGCCATGTTCGCATTGGGATCCTGTCTCATGGCTACAGCCGAGACGTTCGTCGAGCTGCTGTTTGGGAGACTCATTGTGGGGGTCGCCATTGGCTTCGCGTCCATGACGGTGCCGCTCTACATCGCAGAGGTGTCACCGCCGGATATTCGGGGACGACTAGTGTCACTCAATACAGCATTGGTTACGGGCGGGCAGTTCTCCTCGGGGATGTTGGATGCGTTGCTCTCTGATGTGGACGATGGATGGAGATATATGCTCGGACTGGCGGCTATTCCAGCGACAGTGCAGTTTCTTGGATTTCTACTACTACCAGAGAGTCCGCGATATTTGATCAGCAAAGGGAGAATGGAGGAAGCGCGGACTGCGTTGAAGAAAATTCGAGGTACAAATGACATTCAGACGGAAGAGAGGCACATAGAGGCGGAGGTTTTACGTGCTGAGGAGGAGAATGTGAATTTTTGGGATACAATTCGATCCCCTGCTCTCCGTCGAGCGCTGAAGCTCGGCTGCTTTCTGCAGGCCCTTCAGCAGCTCTGTGGGATCAATACTGTCATGTACTATGGTGCTACTATTATTCAGCTAGCGGGCTTCACAGATCCTACTACCGCGATTTGGCTCTCGGCGCTAGTGTCATTCAGTAATTTCATCTTCACTTTCGTGGGCATTTATCTCGTAGATCGTAAAGGCCGACGGGTGCTCACACTTGGAAGTCTAATCGGTATTATCTTGTCGCTCACTGCTCTCGGTGCAAGTTTTTATGCTGCTGAGGTGCAGTCTGTGGAATCGATTGGGGTAGGTAATTGCTCCCAGTTCTCAACCTGTCTGGATTGCATTGCTAGTACGGCGTGTGGTTTCTGCTCGGAAGGAAAACTATCGGAGGCGTCAGCTATAACGACAAATCTGTGTCTACCTGGAACACCAACATCGACTATCCAGGGATCCTGCACAGGCTCCAATTGGACCTTCGGATCATGCCCATTGACAAGCCACATAGCTGGGTGGGTCGTGTTTGCGACGCTTTTTATCTACTTGGCATGCTTTGCGAGTGGGATGGGCTGCATGCCGTGGACTATCAATGCTGAAATCTTTCCTCTACACATCCGAAGTTTTGCACTCAGCATTGCTACGTCAATAAACTGGCTTTTCAATTTGTTGGTGTCATTTACGTTCCTCACAGTTGTAGACTTGCTCAAGCCGTACGGCGCATTTTGGCTATACGCATCGTTTGCTCTATTCGGACTTGCGTACCTGTGGAAGGAATTACCAGAAACGAAGGGTCTGGAGCTTGAAGAAATCCAACAAATCTTTGAGCAGAATGGAAAGAATCACTGAACGAGCAATAAATCACGACAAACACCAGAAAGCCCAGGCTGCAAGAGTAAGTAACCACAGCTGATAGTAAAGTGGAATGATGACACTCTTGACAAAGAACGAGCATTGAACATTGGCTCTCTGAGATTCATCTCAGGGTCATCTGCCAACAAGACTGCTAAAGTTGCCAAGCTAGGAGAGAAGAAAAAAACGCGCAGGTGTTCACCAACCTCCTTGAATGCAATGGTGGTCTTTACAAGGCGATGGTGAGCTGGCACAAAGACGGAGTAAGATCGACTACCATCTACTATCGCATGACAGACGTTGGCAAGACCACCGACGAGGCAAAACGATATTCCTGTGCTACAGCAACTACTCCAAGAGATGATGCCACTGGCAGACATTGAGTGGAGGAGATTGCAGAATGAGTTGGTTTGATCGACAATCGTATGATAGACACCGTTTAGCTCATAGTCCAACGAGCCCTAGTACCATTTTGTCCCTATCGAGCAATTATTCACTACTCACTTTACAAGCTGTAAAAGCAATCTACAAATATGCAACTTTGCTTTATAGACGAGGGCATCCGCATTCGATGTGCGTTGTTCGACGAAACGAGGGGCTCAATATACTTTAGTTAATAACTTCCTAGTAACTTATTGGAAGCAGGGCACATTAGAAGGTCTGAAGCAGAGGAATTCAGGAAATATCGGAAGCGGGGGTAATTAGTAATCATACCATTTTGATCTACTAGCCATTGTTTTACAGTGCATGGTCGACTGTAGCCGGATATCTCAATGACAAAATATGACATCATGAAGATTTGTGTACCAGACGACAGCGACTGTAGTGCGAGGACCATCATGTCAACAACGACAGCAACGGAATCGTACTGCACACCGAGTCAGTGACTGACATCACGAACAGACACCCCGACGGACGACTGCATCATGCCTCGCCCTGCGACTACGTGAACTGGTACCGGTGATCTATATTATCTCGCACCAATGGCTGGTGTAATCAAGATCGAGGGGAACAAAAGAAGTCACAGTGAGAGGCTAGTATATGACTAAGAGCTCAGTTGTGGCACTCTCGTGATTAGGAAACACTAACTCCACTAGAAAACTATTGAATCGTTCGTATCCTGGTTGTTGCTAAAAGCGACGGCAATATAAATCAGTGGCGGCATTTATGATAAATGCCGCCAGTATGTACTGCAGCGGGTGAGTGGATCCCCTTCGTCATCATGCTGCCGTTCAATAGCGTATTAGATATGTGAACCTCTATCATGATACATACAGCTTGTACATAGCTTTGGTCACTATAGTGGGAATTGTTTGCTGGTTCAACACGTTGCAATCAGACATATGAACGTATAAAACAATGTTGGATGGTCAGAAGTCTCTATACGATGTAGCTGCAGGTTTCACGTTGACTTACCTCGGAGTATTTTAGCGTAGTGGTTAAAAACAATAACCTCTAAGTTACCATTAGCAGTGAGGACGTAAGATCCTGGATCTTAGCGTCTTGTTAGGTGTAGTGCGCAAAAGGAAGCACAACAAGACTGAAGTAACGTTCTGTGGATGAGTTTCGAGGGTCGTCTACGGATTTTCGACTGCAGTCCATGATTTGGGGGACAGATACCAAACTCTTGGTAACACGCCCAGTAATACAATTTCCTGATTGGCACCCCTCCTGCCAGTGGACATGCGGATCTAACCCACTCACAACTCAACATTCCGATCCAGTTATTTCGAATTTCACCACCAGCGTGAGGTGACTACAATCGATCAACCCTCGAAGAACCGAAGAAGACCAACTATCGGTGCATTATGGAGAATCGTAGCACCGACTTCAAGATGCAGTATATCCCCTTCGTTTGGTACGGTCACTGCCCAAGTCTCCACCTAAATGCCCATTTTTTTCTTGTCTCCATATCTACTAGGCGACGTGTGCAGCTTCGATTGATCTACGGCCAGTACTGGACCACACTTCCAAACAGTTGTGTTCTCTCCATCACTAGACATCGCGGAAACGACAACACCCTCATCGACCAAATCCCACTTGACTCTAGTACAAGACTACTGCCACCAACTTCGCGGGACCTGCGACGTATGCGCTTCAGTCTTAAATGCGGAGATAATCACTCTCATTTCCAGGCTCCTGATGAACAAACGTTCACCAAGTGGTGTGTAGCTATTACCAATGCCATTGATCAGGCAGAGAAGGAGGAACAGGAGCTGCAGACGGTAGACTTTTTTTTGGGTCACCGGC